>AWOL01S0025518.1:38344-113763 GCA_000715115.1 Nicotiana otophora
GAGTTGACGTATGTGGGCATCACATTCGCATGAGGAGGCTCGCGAACACATAGTGAATTTCAGGGCAATGCACTTTCTTCTCCGCGATCCCGATGGTATTTCCGCGATCGCGATTCATTAATTCGTCCAGTGATTAAAAGAACTCTATTTCGGAGGGTTTCTGCCATTTTAGCATATTTGGAGCTATGAAGCTCGGATTGAGATAATTTTTGAGGCAATTTTCACCATATGGATTAAGGTAAGTATTCTCTACTCGGTTTTTTCATGAATCTATCCTCCTTTTGGGCATTTGGTTGAAGATTACAGAAGAGAAATTATGGGTTTTTGTCTAAAATTTTATAAAGTGAATTTTCAAGTTTTGAGCATGGATTTGGAGTCAAATTTGAGTGAAACTAGTACGGTTGTACTCGTAATTGAATGAGTTGTCGGGTTCCGAGGTGTGGGCCCGAGTTTGACTTTTGGCTTTTGATTAAAGATTCGATCTTTATCGATTGTGTTTGTTTCCTTAGTCATTATTTGATATATTTGAGTTGCTTTTGGCTAGTTTCGAGCCGTTTATAGGTTGATGCGCGCGGGATAACATTTCTAGAGTATTGTTTGGCTTGTTCGAGGTAAGTAACAGTTCTAAACTTGGTACTGGGGGTATGAACCCCTGAATATACGTGTTATGTGTTTGGTATTGAGGTGATGCACATGATAGGTGGCAGGCGTGTGGGCGTGCACCGTGTGAATAATGACTCGATTGATTCTGTGGTATGTGTGGTGACCTAATCTTGTTTCTATTGATGAAATTTCTATGTGCTAGAGTAATCGAGGTGTGATCCATGTTAGAAATTATGTTTAGGATATATGTTTATCTTGTTGGGACCCACTGAGGTCAGTTCTGTTGTTGAGTTATTTGCTTATATTGTAATTACATACTCACTCATACCCATTCATTGCATATCATATCTCAGTCTCTGTTATCATTTGTCTCACATCATGTTATCATTATTTGGGCTGATTGGCATGTGATTGGTGAGGCTGAGAGACCAGAGAGATTAATGACTGAGTGACCCCGATGGCCTGATTGTGATGATGTTTATGTGATCGGGCTGCACGTTGCAGCATGCTTTATTGATTCATGCCGTGATTGGCTTATATTAGCGCTTGGGCAGGATTCGCCCCTCCGGAGTCTGACTTACCAGCAGTGAGTGCAGGTACCTACTAAGTGCGAGTGCCGAGCGATTGTGAGGACTAAGTGACTGTGAGGACTGAGTAACTGGAAGGACTGAGTGAATTGATGCTCCGAGAGTATGCATATGATTTTATCACTGTGTTGCATTACAGTTGGCATGCATAACTGACATGTAGGCATAAAGATGTACTTTCCTCATGCCATCTGATAATTAATCATCCTATTTGTTGTTGAAAGTTTTTGGAAAAAATCACAGTTTTCTGATATACTCACATTTTGGTAATTTCGGTGAAAGATTTGAGTTTTTACTATTATACCTGAAAAGCATGCCTATTTTCCTTAACTGTGAACGAGCTGAGCATCATATATTTGAGTTATTACTTGTACTTCTTTATTTATATTGTTACGAGTTGTTCCTGGCTGTCAGTGTTGGACTCTGATCGTTGTCCAAGCTGGTCACCACTTTCAACCTAATGTTAGGTTTGTTACTTATTGATTACATGGAGTAGATTTTTCTCATACTACACTTCTACACCTTGCGTGCATATTTTGGATGCTGATGTTGTTGTGTATGGCGGGAGCTGGCATTGAAGATGTACCTGCGTTCCTGTCATAACTGCTTCTTGTTCTTGGTAGCTTTAGAATTATTAATCCGTCATGTATATTTCAAACAGATGATGTATTTATTTCATACCAGCTTTGTACACTCTAAATCTTAGAAGCTCATGATTTGTACTATCAGTTCTTGAGAAGTGTATAAAAGTTCAGTTATTTCATCATTTATTTTGTCAGTAAATCTCATTGAATTGGATTGTTGTTAATTGACTAACTAGCGAGTTGAGTTAGATGTATCACGACTAGTTGGATTTTGGTTCGTGCCAAACTAACTAAAAATAGAACTTGAAAAAGTAGTGTCAAAAAGAGATCAAATAATCCAAGTTAATTACTGACGGTCGCAGTCGCCAGCTAAGGTTCACTCTGTATAGTCAATGAAGAAAGAATAAAAAAGAAGGTTGGCAAATGCAGTTTGATCTTTGGTAACTTGATCGCCAAGAGCCATCCATTGACTAAGTGACCCTGCGACTGCTTTATTAACTAGTATAAAATCCTCAATATCTCGTGCTTATACCAGACCACCAATTTCTTGCTTAGACTAATCTTGTTTGTTTTGTACAATGGCCGTGAAACCCGTGAAGTACTGTGTGGTAATTTCGCTCTCAGTTATTTATATTTCTTGAATTTGTTTTTCGTTGTTTTATTTTAAAAAGCCAAATGGTTGTTGAATTCAGGTGGATGCGTTCACTGACGCAGCATTCAAAGGGAACCCAGCAGCCGTTTGCTTACTAGAAGAAGAAAAAGATGACAAATGGTTACAGTCCGTTGCTACTGAGTTCAATATATCTGAAACTTGTTATCTCACTTCACTTACCCAATCCAATGAACCCACAAAAGCTAACCCCAGATTTGGCCTTCGTTGGTTCACTCCTGTTCATGAGGTCAGCCTCCTGTTTCAAATTCTTCTGTTAATAAGAGTAATTAGACAATAAAGTGAGCTCCTCTTTCTGAAAAATGAACATTTGTTATTGGAAAACTGGGGAAAATGAAAATCCAAAAAGTCGAAAGTATTCATTGAGGCTACATATAATGAATAAAGAGCATCTTAGCCCGGTGGATGCCCTTCTCCACATTATGCCTGATTTATCACTTTTTGTATGTTTTCAAGTACTTCCTTTTGTAGCACAGAAATTCATTCGCAAACACCTTTAACTGCTTGCAGGTAGATCTATGTGGGCATGCAACACTAGCAGCTGCACACTTTTTATTTGCCTATGGCTTGGTTAAAACTGATACTGTTGAGTTTTCAACAAAATCAGGAATTTTAACTGCTAAAAAAGTTCAAGAAGCCAAAGCTCCAAGTTCTCAGGACGACTGGCCAACAGGTTACTCAATTGAATTGGACTTTCCTGTTGTAAAATTAGCCGAGACCAATTTTGCTGATGTTCCTGCAATTTCGAAAAGCTTGAATGGTGCATCTGTGGTTGAGATGCTTGAGACATCTAAGAGTGATCTTTTTGTACGTATTTCATCTGGTATTTCCTTTTGTATTTACACGAGTGCATAAGATAAAAATTCATGTAAAAGCAACTCATGCAAGTCTCTCTTACAAAGGTACAAACATGGACATTCAAGAAAGAATTTTTGTTTCATTCTTTTGGAAAAAAGAATACATTTTTTCAAACTCAGGAGGAAGGGATGCTATATAAAGTTAGTAAAATTAGCTCTTCCTAAGGAAATGAAGATAATTCATGGTGCTTTTGCAGATTCTACTCCCATCAGGGGAGGCAGTGGTGGAATGCCAACCTCAGATTGATCAAATACAGAATGTCCCTGGCAGAGGAATAATAATAACAGGACCTGCTCCACAGGGTTCTGGCTTTGATTTTTGTAGTCGCTTCTTCTGCCCAAAGTTCGGAATCAATGAGGTAATTGCTAGCACTTGAATCTACTGTGAGCATATATACTATTGTGTTCAAGCGGATCATAGTCACTGAAAAAGGTGGTACTGAATTTGCACATCCTAGAGAATTGAAGCCAGTAATATAGATAGTATTCATCTTCGTATAACGACAACTGCATATGTAAACATCTATATGTTTGTATAGCTGATGCTTCTTAGATGTCTCACCTGTTCTCTTCTTGCATATATTTTTGTTTTTCTTAAAACAAAACTTTTCAGGATCCTGTTTGTGGAAGTGCTCATTGTGCCTTGGCTCCTTATTGGCGTAAAAAGCTTGGCAAATGTGACTTTGTTGCTTTAGCGGTACTTCCTCTCTTCCTCCAACTTCCCTTATCCCCCTTATCAGGAACCAAATGCACAGGCTGAAATTCTTATTCATGCGTGGACGTGCATTCTGGAACTACTTATACTAACCACATAGTTCTATTTGCCTTATTGATTGGTATTGTTTTGTGGTTCAGGCCTCACCTAGAGGTGGCGTCGTGAAAGTGCATCTTGACGAGGAGAATCAAAGGGTATTTCTGAGAGGGAAAGCTATTACTGTCATGGAAGGTTCTCTTCTAGTATAATGTAGCTAGGAGCGGACATGATAAATTTAATAAATTGGTGGAAGTTTGTGTTTTCTTGAATGAAAACACCACCAACATTCTAAAATCTCTAAATTGGTTTTGGTTATGTACTTCACTATGGCTCTTGGAGCATTTGTAAGTTTCCAGTGTGTTTAAACATTTACTTCTGTAGTTCTGTGCTTATTCATTAATAACATCTCCATCTTTTCAAGCCATTATCTGATCAGAGGGATGGAAGCTCATTAACTAAGTTGTCTATAATGAACTTCGCATACCTACAAGTAGTGCACAATTTGTACTATCATCAAAGTTGATGCAATAGATTATTTTACATTAGGCCTCATTTTTTTTGGTAAGCTACTGATAAAGAAGGAATTCAAGTCCTTTAATTATGTAACAATATTTTTTCATTGGCAGCAAAATCGGACAGAGACCTAAGCCCATGCTTTGTTTAAACAATTAAAAGGAGGTCTAAGATCATTTCTTCTTTTCCAAATCCTCTTCTTTGTTTGGATACTTATTAAATGCGACAGTACTTGACATCGGATCTGTTGAACCATAAAACTCAGAACAATTTTATTTGATGCAAAACCAAATATCCTCCAAACCATATTCTCGTCCTGCAATACAAGATCAATAACAGGAACATAGGGACCTAAAACTGTGATATTTATTCCTTTAGCTTCATAACATACTTTAAAGGGCTTCACCGGCGTTGTCAATTCCTTAAGCTTCATAACATTCCGCAGGAAGTTCGCTAAGTAATTTGGTATGAGCACATGAAAAAACATGATTTGAGAGAATGCTAACTGAACCTTTAGCGGTAGTTAAAGCAAGAAAATCAATCAAGATTTGGGCCATGTAAACATTTCGAGTAACAGGGTTCTCACTTCTCAGGGAAGTATGCACAAGAGTTTTCAGTGCAACCAGGACCAGGTTTTCTGAAGCAATTTGTGTAAACAAATGTTTGTACAGATCACAGATAGGAATATATTGAAGGACATGTTTATAGGTAGAGGACTTGTAACGACGACAACAGTCGATCCAAGATAAAGTAGATTTGAAGCGGGGTTTTAAGGGAAACAGAGGAAAGTGGGTACAAATTGGTGGAGTTGTCTTTATTAACGGGACAACATGTGAAGAGACGGTACAAATCCATGAATGGAGGACGGGGAAGAAGCAGCTTATGAAAGAGAGAGATTTGGACCATAGGAGTGTAGAATTCTTAGGAGAAAGCGCTCGACTATTTCTAATTCGGAACTAGAACCCCAAAACTTTAGTTAAGGGTGAATGAGTCTTATCCATTGATGATAAATTAGTATACAAAACTAGGTTTATATGAATTTTATTCAAAGGCAGCTACTCTGCCTCTTCAATAGATAAAAAAAATTCTTTAAGTAGGGGCAAGGAAAATGCGGGGAAGGGATCACAAGGTGAAGAAATCAACCCCTACTACAAGAAGAAAGTTCAAATAATCAATTATTTGAGCTACTAAGATTTTTCACTTCCCTGCCTTATCATGTCACATGCGAGTGTTGTTTAAGATTCTAACTCACAATTCACAAGGACATAATGGGGCTTTTCTTGGTTGACTTTGATAATTAACAAATTGTCCACTTTTGAATATTGATCCCAAATAAAGTATTTGAAAGGGGACAACTTTATCAACAGATTAGTTACAGACTTCCTCGATGGTACTTGGTAGCAATTAAAATTGACTGGCAGCATTTTCTCAGCTAGATTAATTGTCTCTCATCTTTATATTTCAAATTATGAATGACGTGCATTCAAAACACATAAAAAATTTATTCAAACCTGATACATGTATACCAACCCAATAAATATATAACTTGTAAATTATTCTTTTGATATAAACATGTATTACCATAGTTACGTAACATGTAATCATGTATTATATACTTGTTTTGTACTTTACTGTAAATATATAAATTGTTCTTAAAACAATGTGAAAAATAACAAATTTCAAATATCAGAATAAAATGCTTGAAAATTAATAGTAGCAACGACTGCAAATCTTACAACATTCATAAGTACATTCAAACTATATAAAAGGAATTCATCAACGTAACATGGTATATTGTCTTGCTTTAGGTTAATTTCAACTCAAGTTACTAGCAGTGGTAAAGTTGAAATTGGAACATGTGGTGTTGTAGGCCAAAACTAAGTCTCTCTTCTCCCAAATCAAAATTGCGACAGATTATCCTCCATTTGATGTCCAATTACGATAAACGTCTTAGTCTTAACCCCACTGTCCAATGTATGAGGTAAAACTGGTTTATAATAAATGGTCGAATGATAGCATGACACGTGGAATCAGAGATAGGCAAAAGGCAAGTCAAGCAACAATCAATATTGGATACAACAACAATCGATGGGCAAATACCGACGGGAGCGTAATCAATAGGAGCAAATCGAGTAGTTGCCATCGGATAACATTTAATGAGGAAATATTTTGTAACATTAAATGAGCAACCGTTGAAGAGAATATTTGCATTCATGGCCTGCCGTTACGTGCTCATCAATGACTCTTTTATTATCATTTAAGATGAGCTTGATCCTAGGATCTTGTTTTCCTAGGTAAAGCTATAAATAGTAGTCTCAGCAGCCACTGCAAGACAGAAAATTCTTTGCAAACATATGCTGTATTTTACTTTTGCCTCAATTAAACAACTTTACTTGTTCTTTATCATTGCTTTCACTTTTGTCCTCAGAGACATTGCGCTCGGAGCCAAACTTGTCATCTTTTCAATTTCAATTGATAGATCCCATTTTTAATCTCATTTCTTTATCACTTTTGGATCAAATCAGTTCGCCTGTCTATAAACCACGTAACAAATTTAACTATACTGTTTAACGGGTAAACAGTTTGGCGCCCACCGTGGAGCTTAGACAATTGCGTAATTGCTTTGATCCTTGCGTTTATTACTAACTTGTTTGACTTTTTTCTTAGCAAGAAATTAGAAATGGCAACTAATGATGTCAACATCACACACAACGTTGAGGAACGTGAAGATTTGCCTCAACACAAAGACTCAATCAGCGACACCCATAACGAAGGGGACGAAACAATCCCGATTCGTGAAGGGAAGTACCCTCAACATGTGAGGGAGCCAACTCACGATAATGCGGGGGAGGAACATTTCGTGGAAACAGTGAAAATCTTAAGAGAAAAACCGAAAGCAATCATGAGTCACCTCTCAAGGCAGGATCGGGTGATGACAGAGTTAAAGCAAGCATTGTCAGGCGCCTCCAATAATGAAAACGGAAGGGTCCCGGTTCTTTCTAGCGTTCCTGCAAATCAAACGACTCAGAGAGTCGTAATAACACCCTAAGAGGTGAAGTCGGTTTTGACTGTGCCAGAGGGACCGATAGCAGATCTGGGAATGACAACGGGAATGACCCTTCAAAATTAAGCTCATGAGATTTATGAGGGAAATGAACAGACAAATGGATCAAAATGCGAAGGAGTTCCACGCCCGAATGGATCAAATTCCGAGCGCACCACCCATTCTGAAAGGCTCAGTTTCAAAAAAATACACGCAATTGCCGTTTAAGCCGAGCACAACGCTAGGTTCAAAATGTCGGACAAACCAAAGTACGATGGGACCTCAGATCTGTAGGAGCACATCATAACCTACATCACGGATGTGAAAGGGAACGATTTGGCTCAACATGAGATTTAGTCGGTCTTGCTGAAGAAATTTGGTGAAACCCTCACAAATGGGGCCCTAAAATGATATTCACTCTTACCCGAGTATTCAATTAACTCTTTTGAGATGCTTGCAGATTCATTCATTAAGGCCCATGCTGGGGCAAGGAAGGTCCAAGCCAGGAAGGCAGACATATTCAGGATTGCGCAAGGTGAGTCCGAATTGCTGCGGGAATTCGTGATCCGGTTCCAAAAAGAAAGGATGTTACTACCAGCTGTACCAGAAGAGTGGGCAGCGGAGGCGTTCACTAGGTTTGAATCCACGGAGCTCTGACACCTCCCGAAAGTTGAAGGAAATCCTTCTCGAATTCCAGGCAACCATATGGGCAGATGTCCATAACTGTTACGAGTCAAAAATAAGGATAGAAGACGATCAGCTCAGGTACCCGACATCAACCAAAGGATAGGACCGAGACAAGAACCATGAAAAGTTTAAAAGCGACTTCGGTGCAGATCAAGGGTTTTCTAAAGGTTGTTTCCTGCTGTATGATAGAACCGAGGGACGCAACAGCAAAGGGTTTCGGTCCTCGTATAGGTTTGCTCCCGATAGAAGAACCGATCATGGCCGGAACAACAGGTCATTACAAGAAAAAGAGGTATCGGGGGCCCAGAACACCACATATACCTAGTTATCGAATTGTAACTTCAACATCAGCTTAGTGGAGTTAGTATCGGCGATGAGGAATATCAAAGAAGCACGATTCCCGAGACCAATCAGTTTTGATCCCAGCCAGAGGGATCCCAACTTGTCGTGTGAATGTCATGGGACTCATATCCATAGAACTGGAGACTGCCGACATCTACGTGAAGAGGTGGCGGCATTGTTGAAGAATGGCCATCTCAGGGAATTTTTAAGTAAACGAGCCAAGAACAGCTACGGCCGAAGCCGGGACAATACAGAGCCTTTAAAAGCGGCAGAGGACTCCCCTCGGTTGACCATCAACATGATTTTCGGAGGGAACAAAATTAACGGTGTAACCTTCTCGGTGGCCAAGAAAATAAAGATATCGGTGACTCACAACAAGAGACTCCCAAAAGTCGCAGAAGATGATATCACCTTCACAGAGGGAGATGCTGACAGACTTCTTCTGCCATATAATGACGCTCTGGTAATCTCTATTAATGCTTTAGATTTCAAAATTAAGCGTATTTTGGTTGACCCAGGAAGTTCAGCCAACATCATCCAATGGAGAGTGCTGGAGCAAGTAAAGCTGACCGGAAGCATCATACCGACGACAAAACTCTTAGCTGAATTTAACTTGACAAGTGTGACAACCCGAGAGAGATCGTGCTGCCCACAAATGCCGAAGGGGTAACCAATACTACTTTATTCGAAGTAGTAGATGGCAACATGGGCTACAATATAATCCTCGGGAGGCCGTGGATACACGAGATGAAAGTCGTATCTTCGACATATCACAAGTTATTGAAGTTTCTAACACTGGAAGGGATCAAGTAGATAAGAGGAGACCAGCCGACATCAAGGGAGATGAACACAATAAGAATTTCCAGCAGCAAGGGGAAGAAGCCTATTAAATAGCAATTACATGAACTGATGCCTTTTCCCTTTCCAAATGAAGATGATAAGGGCGAGGAATCATCTGAATCCCACCAGGTGCTAAAATATTTTCAGACACCGGAGGAGACAGATGCGACAAAATCAATCACGGAAGAATTCGATCAAGTGGCCTTGTTCGATGAATTTCTATAAAGGAAGTTTCACTTGGGAACAAGACTCAATCCCGAACTCGGGTTAGAATTTATAAATTTTCTTAAGGCTAACGCAAATTGCTTTCCATGGTCGCACTCAGATATGAATGGTATCCCATTAGAAGTGGCTGTGCACAAGCTAAGCTTGGACCCAAACTACCTACCGGTAAGGCAGAAGAAATGTCTGATTGCCTAGGTCAGGAACAAGTTTGTTAAAGAAGAGGTAACCCGACTAGTCAGTATCGGTATTATGCGGGAGGTAAAATATCAAGAATGGTTAGCCAATGTAGCTGTAGTTCCAAAGAAGAATAACAAGTTTAGAATGTGCGTAGATTATGAAATTTAATTAAGGCGTGCCCTAAAGACTCGTTCCTATTGCTAAATATTGATTAAATGATTGACACTATGGCCGAGCACGAGTTAATGAGCTTCCTTGATGCTTACTCCGGGTATAATCAAATCAAGATGAACCTAGAGGATCAGGAAAAAAACTTCTTTCATAACAAACTTTGGCATATATTGCTATAAAGTGATGCTATTTGGGCTTAAGAACGCCGGAGCCACTTATCAAAGGCTCGTTAACAAAATGTTTGAAAATCAGATAGGCAAAACAATGCAGGTATACATTAATGACATGTTAGTCAAGTCTTTGAGCACAAGAGATCATTTGAAGCACCTCCAAGAGACTTTTGACATTCTGAGGAAGCACAACATGAAACTCAACCCTAAAAAATGTGCGTTCGGGGTCGGTTCCGGTAAGGTCTTGGGGTTTCTGGTCTCACAAAGAGGGATCGAGGTAAATCCCGACAAAATCAAAGCCATCAAGGACATTTTGGACCAATTGACAAATGTAAAGGAAGTACAAAAATTAACTGGTAAGTTAGCAGCCTTAAGCAAGTTCATCTCGAGATCCTCAGAAAAATGACATCACTTCTTCTCACTTCTAAAAAACAATAATTTCGAGTGGACCGCGAAATGCCAACATGCATTGAAAGACCTAAAAAGGTACTTATCAAGCCCCTCGTTACTGTCAAAATAGGGGAAAGGCGAGTAGTTGCTAATATATCTAGCGGTATCAGAAGTAGCGGTAAGTGCCATTTTAGTCCGAGAGAAAGAAGGTACGTAATTTCTCGTTTATTATGCTAGTAAAATACTGTCGGGAGTGGAGACTCGATATCCGCACCTCAAAAAGTTAGCCTTAGCTCTCGTAGTCGCCTCTCGAAAGCTTAGGCCTTATTTTCAGTGTCATCCGATAGCCACTGTGACAACTTTTCCTTTAAGGAATGTCCTTCACAAGCTTGAGTTGTCAGACCGTTTGGCTAAATGGGCAGTCGAAATCATGGAATTCGTCATTGAGTACAAACCTAGGACTGCGATCAAGTCACAAGGGCAGATTTCATGGCCGATTTCAGTCTCGGATTAATGCCCTTGGCTGCTAAGGAAGTAGTGTTGGTGTCAGAAACGACATCAGGAGTTCGGACCTTGTTTACAGATGGAGCTTCCAATGTAAAAGGGGCGGTTCTAGGTATAGTTTTAGTCACGCCCTCAGGGGGAAACTCTGAGGTAGTCCATTAAAACTATTCCGTTAATTAACAATGGAGCCGAGTATGAGGCTTTAGTTGCAGGACTTGAACTGGCCCGGGGACTCGGCTCCGAGATCATCGAGATAAAGTGCGATTCCCAACTGGTAGTAAACCAAGTGTACGGGATTTTTGACACAAAGGAAGAGTGCATGCTGTTGATGACCAATTTTGACCATCCCTTTTAAAATTAATTTACTTATACATTTACAATAACTATTTTGAAAGTATTTTCTATCAATAAATACCTATTTCTACAAATTAATTAAGTATTATTTTGAAATTAATCACTTAGTATTAGTATTATGTAATTACAAATATCCTTCTATTTTAATACTATTAAAATAATTTTTTAAATGTGCCATAGAGGTTTTTATAATTAATTTAACAAATTACTTCTTAAATTAATTAGATTATTATGTTAATAATTCAAATTAGTGCTGTAATTGAGAAAATAAAGTATTTTATAAATAATTAATTACAATAGTTAATAGTATATTTGATATTTGTAATTTTACTAAATTTTATTGGAAATTAATTAAGTTTAATTAAATTATTTTTAAGAAGTTTAAAGACTAAATGGCTACAATTACAATTGCACAATTAAACACAAATTGTCCATTCTTTAAATCAAAACCAACCAAATACCCAAGCCCAATCCCATCTGACCCAGTCCAAGTCTACCCCCTCTTTCCCATTTGGCAATCCGCCCGAACCCATGATAACCAATCATAGCATGCCACGTCACCCGTCTCTATCACTTACAAAAGAAACACAATCAATCTACCCCCTCCATCCTACAGATCAACGACCCTCATTTTTATCTCCGTTTTTCCTTTAATATTAAACATCCTATCCGATTTAATCTCAGATGTTGAAAGTAAAAGATCTAACGGCTCTCATATTTTTACTTTAAAATCTTTTAAAACCTTTAAGTGTCTGAATTATCAGGGTCGTTGATCATCAGATCTAACGACTGAGATATCTTCTCTCACTCTTAACTCAGAGAAGGCCAAACCCCAATCCTTAACCCTAATTCATTTTCCACAAACGTCCGCCCCCCCATTTCCCTTTTCGCCCTCTCTTCTCTCAACTCGCCATGATCAAATCAGTCACAGACCTTGCATAAATTTGTGCAAGGTCACAAATCGAACAAAGAATCATCCTTTTTTCCTTTCCTATCCATCATTCTCATCGACTCTTTCCCATTTTATCATCCAAAATTGAAATACCCAAATCTGAACCCTAGATACAACGAGGCAATATCAAGTCGTCAGATTTCTCTTAATGTGCCGTTAAATCCATGGCATGCATGGCGTTTCTTCATCATCACCACAATCCTTCTTTGTCCAGAGGTCAAACGCAGTGACCTATGGACGTTGAGGCCTTACCCGACGGTCCTTTGCCTTCAACGACCAATCTTCAACTCAGGTAAAAACTTCATCATTTTTCCGTCTGTCTCCTTAGATTTTCCCTAATCTTGCTTGCATCACCACTCCCCCGTCATCTTTCACTACCTATTCTTGAATATGAAACCCTAAGCCTTTAAATGGAACTATAAATAGAGCCTTGACTGCTCTCACCTAACATCACCAACCAGACCTACCAAACATAACAAGAGTCGAAAAATCTCATACGAATTATGATTTAGAAGCCTAGGTCAGTACTCCTCCACCTTTTCTCTTTTGACTGTCTTATTCGAATACATGAACATGCTGCTTCCTTTTATTAGTTATGTTCGTTTATGATGTTTGTCATTAGTGTATAAATGTTATTTTTCAGTTCATGATGATGTGTTGTTAATTTATGGTGATCTGTTATATTTTTGAGTATTTCTAATCGGTATTGATTGAGTTGCTATATGACCTTAATGACTTCCATTCCAAATCCAAATAGTTTACATGATTAAATTTTCTTAATATGCCTCAATGACTTCTCATGTTCGCCTAGACTTCAGATGTTCTTCTATTGATTCTGTTCTGATCTCTATCCCTACCACATTATTTTTTGCATTTTGTTGTTCTGTAGTCGTAGTTGTTGTTCGATAATTCTAACTAGAACAAACATGAAAGCTCATAGTTTAATCCTTCATCACATAGCTGAAGCATGTGAAGTTTAAGTGTTTAAATGATCTCTTTCTTTATATAAGTGTTTGCTAACTCTATGAGCAGCTTCTGAGTCATTACTATGACAGTCTTATGTATGTGTCTAACTGTTAGTTACATCTCTAGGTTTCTCTATATGAAATAATCTCATTAAGGTGAACTTTTATGAACATCAGTAACCATTCTGCATATATTTTGTTATGATCAAGTCATCTTTCATAAAATAGGTTATAGTCATGTTTGCTATAGTTGAATGATAATTGTTTTACAAGCTGAGTATAACTACATCATGTTTAGATGTTAATCTTAGTCTGTACAGCTGAGTTAAACATATTTGGTACAATATGTTCCTTGTCTTTAACCCCCTTTATAACATTGTTGACTTGGTCTCATAATGAATGAAACTCATCCTGTTTTTGTAAGATCATAACCTTATTTGAAATATCTATGTGTAGTTGAATGAAAATGTTGCATGTACCTCTATTTGTGTTCATGATTTCATATTTCTGTACTCTATTTGACACTGCACTCAGTTATCTCTTTCCCTGTTAATCTGAAAGAAATCTGCTATGTAAATCCTAAGAAAAACTTCTTATTGCTACTACTTGGACATAATAGTTTGCCCATTTCATAATGAGATTAATACTCTTATAAAGGGATGGTTCTATCATCAATTTCAAGGTTAAGTGAGACTGATAGTCTATGATGCTGTTAAGCATTCTTAGATGTTCCATTTGAATCTACAAACATGTAGTCATGTTAAAAGTTCTGATTATATTTTGGTATCTATAATAACACCTGTAGAGGTTTCTAACTACGATTGTTTCTCTGAACCTTTGTTGATGCTTCAAAGAGTTCCAAGTAGTATTGTTAACCTACGTGTGCTAGTAACATGACCTGAGTTAAACCAATCTGTGATTAGTCTGCTAGGAAAAAGGCATCTGTATTTTTGGGCTGCTGTATATCTTAACTGTGTGCTTTTTATCTATCCTTAAGATGTGATCCTAAGTGTTTGATTCTTTAGCAGTAAAGTGTTCCTACCTTTATGTGTGTTTGGAACCTGACCTTTTGTTACACCCTGTGCGTCCCAAGGTGACGTAATTAATATGAGACTTGTTAATCATGATATAAATGAGTTTAAAGTCATAATATGGCTATATATGATGTTTGGATAGAAAATATAAAGTTTGGAAAAAATCGGATTAAAGTTGCGGAAAAAACAATTAAGGAATTACCTTGTAACAGAGCTTTTTGAGCAATAAATTTCGTGTTCTATATGGGGTATTTTTGGGACATATTATTTACCAAATTGAATATCTATGAGTCTAGTTTCCAACGCATTAAGCTATTCATCGATACAACATCAGAGTATAGAGATATCCGTATTTTTGCGAGACTGCGCAAGCAGCTCGGTTGGGACCTACTTGAGACGATCACCGACCTTACGTCTTTTAAAAGATATTTCAGCCTCATTTCGGGTCATTTCTCACCCAAATTTCATCCAAAAGCTCTCCAAAACCCTCCCTAACATATCCCAAGATCTCAAGAACCAAACTCAAGGGAAATCAACTCAAATCATCATCAAAGGTGTTAAAGACTACAAGAGAATTCTTCTATGATGTTGTGGTGTAATTGAGGGCTATTTGTGACTAAGTTGAGATAGTGTTTCGAGTTGTAGATAATTTTCAAGGTCTGTATAACATCTTCTTGATTGTGCCCAAGGTTAATCTTGTGTTGTTTGAGTGAAAAATCATAAGATGGCACTTGAAAGAACATGAGATATGATTTTCTTTTTGGTTGGCTAAATATATGGTTTGTGGTAGCTGAAAATTATGAGAAATAATTTTATAATGTTTTTTCTGCTGTTGTTAAGTTTTTCTAGGTGTTAATTAAGTTGATTGAAGAATAAAATATGAAAAACAAGTGATTGGCGATAAAAATTAAGGTGTTAGACGTATGAGGCTGTTTTGGAAGGCATTTTATGGATGTTTTAAACTAGAAATAATATAGTACATATAAGTATGATGTTCTGAAGGTTGTAAACTAATTTATGGAATAAGAGTTGGATTCAATTTATATCTTGTTATGAGTAAAAACGAGCTTGCCGCTCAATATGATTGTTAAGATAATCAGAGAAACTCATATTGGATTATATTGCTGTTGTTGTTGCTATTGCTGGTTATAGTTGTTGTTGTTGGGATTTTGATGACCCTTAGTGGTCTTTGGGATTTATTAAAAATAGGGGAGTTGCTTCCCGATTTTCCTTAAGCCTTACGACTAGCCAAATACGATGGTACGACATTATATGTTAACGACAATATCATTTCACTTGTTGTAGATGCAAGAAGTTGTGTTGAGCTAGGTTGAGTAATAAGGAAGAGATCATACAGGTATGTTAAGGCTATCCATTCTTTCCTTTTGGCATGATCCATATGATACAACGAAATGGTCAAGCATGCCACTTTCACGAATGATTCTATTCCTAGAAGTACTAGGGTTACCTATGTTCTTGATTCCCCATATATCCTACTATCATATCATCTGTTCATGGGTCTCATGACATTCCGAGAGATCTTATTGACTTGCTTCATTATGCATTGTATCTATTTATACATGTATACTGACCCATGACCAGATGGCATTATATACGCGTATACTATATGTATATGGGGTATGGGGAAAGGTTATGGCGTTATATACGCACCACCACCTGATCAGCTGGTATACGTTTATGATTTCACCCACAGAGGCTGAGATGATATGATGGGATGCCCTCAAAGGATTGATGATGTTATGTACGCATATACCTATGCATGATATGGCATTTATATGCATATACATGACATTATAATTGTTTTATAATTCACAGAGATATCTAGACTTACATGTTGAGTCCTTTACTCCATGTTTCTCTCATGTCTTTTATATACTAATATTTATGCCTTGCATACTCGGTATATTATTCGTATTGATGCCCCTATTGCCCGGAGGCCCGAGTTTCATGCCCGCAGGTTCTGGTAGACAGGCTGACGCCCCCCCATCTTAGGATCCTTGCTCAGCGAGAGTTGGTGTGCTCCATTTGATCCATAGCTGCTATTGAGTTTTGGTATGATACTTTTGTATACTTATGGGTATGATGGGGCCCAGTCCCATCCTTTAAACAGTTGTACACTCTGTTAGAGGTCTGTAGACAGTCATGTATAGTTGGATAGTATGTGGCCTTGTCGGCTCGCCCTACTGTATTCCGTATGTATATGTATATATGTCTTTTGAGTATGTTTCCTCACGTATGTTATTCACATGATTCAGCAGTTTAGGGACAGATGTTATGCATGACCTACACTTATTTCATGTTTATATCTTAGATGTATACTTAGGGGTGTTCGGTAGGTAGAACTCGGGCATTCGTCACGGCCCATCTGTTTGAGTCGTGACAAAAGTGGTATCAGAGCAGTTCCATCCTAGGTTATCTATAGACCGTGTCTAGTAGATTCTTGTTTATGAGTGTGTTGTGCACCACACTTATAAACAGGAGGATGCATGACATATAGGATGTTACCCTCCCTTCTTATCTTAGATCGTGCGATATAAGAATTCATTTTCTAACGTTATGTTATGTTTTCAGTGATGCCCAAGAAGGCTACAGCCACCCAGAAGGGCAAGTCTGTGGATGATGAGACTATAAGTCGAGCGCCACGAGTTACCAGGGCTCGGGGAGAGTCACATAGTGAGACACCATCTCAGACATCACATACCCTACCCTTTCCGGAGGAGATCTGAGGGGCACCAACTCTAGCGCCAGCCCCAGTACCCCCAGTTCCTCAGCCAGATGCACATGGTATGGAGATGAGAGTTTCTATTCAGCTATTGACTCTATTCAGCTATTTAGGAGGTAGGCATCGGTCATGCAGATAGGGACATCAGTGCGAGGGTTCGCAATTTCATTAATTTGGACCCTCCCGTATTCACTTGTGCAAATCCAAATGAGGACCCTCAGGTATTTATTGATAGGATACAGAGAACATTGAGGGTAATGAAGGCCACTATGACTGAGTCAGTTGAGCTAGTTTTCTTTAGATTTCGTGATGTTGCAGTTAATTGGTATGAGTCGTGGGAATTTTCCAGAGGTGAGGATGCCTCTCTAGTAGATGGCAAGAGTTTACATAGGCTTTTATTCATCATTATTTGACACCAGGGCTTAGATGGGCCAGAGTTGATAGGTTCTTGACCCTTCGGCAGGTTAATATGAGTGTTCAGGAGTACATCCTTCAGTTTGATTCTTTGGCTAGGTATGCTCCCACTGTTGTAGATAAGATGGAGGATCGGGTTCACCAGTTCGTGATGGGGTTGGAGCCGCACCTACTTAATGATTGTATGTCAATCTCACTTCAGCATGCATAGATATTTCTCATATTCAGGCATACGCTCAGGATGTAGAGGAGCGTAAGCAGAAGCAGAGGGCCGAACGTGAGCAAGATAGGGGCCAGATTAAGAGAGCGAGATCTTCAGGTCCTTCTAGTGAGTTTCGAGTTGGTCAGCGACAGCAGTACCCAAGGTATCCAGCCCAGCCATCGGCTAGTGCACCCCCTCTGTTTGCCGGTAGGATATTTGATCGTTCCATATATTCAGGGTCCAGTCAGAGTTCTAGGGCCTCTAGTTCTCAGTATAGGGGTGAGTCAAGTCAGATGAGGCCACCCTTGCCACGATGTGCTCAGTGTGGTAAGTAGCATGCCGGGCAGTGCCTTGTAGGGTTGGGTGTTTGTTATACTTGTGGTTATCCAGGCCATATTATGAGAGGTTGTCCGACGAGAGGTGATGAAGGTATAGTTCAATCAATGAGATCTGTAGCCAGTTTGTCATCATAAGTACGCCCCCCTGGGCAAGGTTCACAGGCACCAACTGGTCGTGGTAGAGGCAGAAGTGGAGCATCTAGCTCGAGCGATCCTCAGAACCGTATTTAAGCATTAGCGGGTTGACAGGATCAGGAGTCATCACCTGATATTGTTATAGGTATATTATCAGTCTCCTCATATGATGTATATGCATTGATTGATCCAGGTTCCTCCTTATCGTACGTCACTCCGTTGGTTTCTAGTAAGTTTGGGATAGAAACTGAGTTGATTGAACCTTTTTAGGTGTCTACACTTGTTGGGGATCTAGTGATAGCTAAACAGGTATATAAACACTGTATAGTAGTAGTTCATAGTCGTTTTATAGTAGCAGACATGATTGAGTTAGATATGGTATAATTTGATGTTATAATGGGTATGGATTGGTTGGCTTCTTGCTATGCTAGCGTTGATTGTAGATCAAATATGGCTCGATTCCAGTTTCCAGGGAAGCCAATTCTGGAGTGGAAAGGTAATACTGCATCGCCAAGAGTTAGGTTTATTTCCTATCTCAAGGCAAGGAAGATGATCAGAAAGGTCTATATTTATTACTTAGTTCGGGTACAGGATGTGAAAGAAAAGTCACCGACCCTTCAGTCTATCCTGGTGGTTAATAAGTTTCCCGATATTGTTCCCGATGAGCTTCCAGGCCTTCCGCCAAAGAGGGATATTGAGTTTGCTATTGACACATTAGCAGATACCCAGCCAATATCTATTCCTCCTTATATAATGGCACCTGCAGAGCTGAGAGAGTTGAAAGAACAACTAAGGGATTTGCTTGAAAAAGGCTTTATCAGACCCAGTACATCACCGTGGGGAGCACCTGTGTTGTTTGTAAGAAAGAAAGATGGTTCCTTGCAGATGTGTATTAATTACAAGCAGTTGAATAAAGCAACGATCAAGAATAAGTACCCGTTCCCGAGAATTGATGATTTATTTGATCAGTTGCAGGGTGCCAGGTGTTTCTCGAAGATAGACTTGAGGTTTGGGTACCATCAGGTAAGGGTTAAAGAGAAAATTCCGAAGACAGCATTCAGGACCAGATACGGGCACTTTGAGCTTCGAATTATGTTGTTCGGGTTGATCAATCTCCACCAATATTCATGGACTTGATGAACTATGTGTTTAGACCCTTTCTAGAGCAGCTCGTGATTGTAGTTATAGATGATGTTTTAGTTTACTCTCATTCAGAGGCTGAGCATGCAGATCATTTATGTATTGTACTCAGAGTTCTACAAGAAAGGAAGTTGTATGAAAAATTCTCTAAATGTGAATTCTGGTTGAATTATGTAGCCTTCCTTGGTCATATTATTTCAGGTAAAGGTATTTGGGTTGATACACAGAATATTGAGGCACTGAAGACTTGGCCTAGACCCACGACACCGACAGAGGTTCGTAGCTTACTAGGTTTGGCAGGTTATTACAAGTGATTTGTAGAGGGTTTTTCTTCTCTTTCATCACCATTGACAAAGTTGACTCAGAAGGCAACTAAGTTTCAGTGGATTGATGCTTGTGAGTGGAGTTTCCAGGCATTGAAGGACAAATTGACTTCAACACCGATTCTGACACTTCCATAAGGGACCAATGGTTATGCTATCTATTGTGATGCTTCGGGCATTAGATTGGGCTGTGTATTGATGCAACATGGTAAGGTTGTCGCTTACGCTTCTAGACAACTAAGAAACCACACGAAGAATTACCCGACCCACAATTTAGAGTTAGCCGCGGTGATTCATGCACTAAAGATGTGGAGGCACTATTTGTATGGCTTTTATGTTGATATATATATGGACCATAAGAGCCTTCAGTATATATTCAAGCAAAATAAATTGAATTTACGTCAGAGACGATGGTTGGAGCTACTGAAAGACTATGATGTTGATATTTTATACCATCTAGGGAAGACGAATATAGTAGCCAACGCCCTCAGCCGTAGATCTATGGGTAGCCTATCATATTTACAACTAGAGAAGAGTGAGATAGCTCGTGAGATTCATCAGCTAGCTAATCTTGGAGTTCGATTATTAGATTCAGGTGGTACCGGAGTTACTATTCAGGACACGACAACATCCTCTCTAGTAACTGAAGTGAAGGAATGCCAGTATGAAGATCTTGTGCTAGCTCACTACAGAGATACAACCCCTCAAAAGAAGAAGACACCATTTGAGATTATAGGAGATGTAGTCCTCAGATATCGAGGTCGATTATGTGTTCCTAATGTGGTAGGGTTGCGCCAGCAGGTTATGAGAGAAGCTCACTATTTTTGTTATTCTATTCATCCAGGAGTGACGAAGATGTATCATGATATCAGGGGAATATACTGGTGGGACGGAATGAAGAAGGATATAGCAGAGTTTGTTGCTTAGTGCCCTAATTGTCAGTAGGTTAAGATTGAGCATCAGAAACCCAGTGGATTATTGCAGGCTATAGAGATTTTGACTTGGAAATGGGAAGTGATTAATATGGATTTCATCATAGGCTTACCTCGTACCCAGTGTAAGTTCGATTCTATATGGGTTATTGTTGATAGACTTACAAAATCAGCCCATTTTCTGCCTATCAGGACTACGTATTCAGTAGAGGAATATGCAAGGCTTTACATTGAGGAGATAGTACGACTTCATGGTGTCCCTATATCTATTATCTCAGATAGAGGTGCTCAATTTACAACAAATATTTGTAGGTCCTTCCAAAAAGGATTGAGGACTCAGGTAAGTCTTAGTACAACATTTCATCCCTAGACAGACGGTCAGGCTGAGCGTACTATTGAGATACTGGAGGATATGCTACAGGCTTGTGTGATGGACTTTAGTGGTAGCTGGGATGATCATTTTCCACTTATTGAGTTTGCATATAATAATAGTTATCATTCCAGTATTCAGATGGCTCCATACGAAGCTCTTTACGGACAAAAGTGTAGGTATCTTATCGAATGGTTCGAGATTGGGGAAACTAAGTTAGTAGGATCAGAGTTGGTACAATATGCAGTTGATAAGATTAATCTTATAAGGGAAAGGCTATTAGCAGCTTAGAATCGTCAGAAGTCCTATGCATATAATCGACGACGAGACTTGGAGTTTCAAGTAGACGACTGGTATTCCTAAAGGTATCACCGATGAAAGGCGTTATGAGATTCGGTAAGAAAGGAGAGCTTAGCCCTCGGTACATTGGACCTTATAATATTATACGCAGAGTAGGCCAAGTAGCATATGAGTTAGACTTGACTTCCAACTTGGAGTCTGTACATCCAGTCTTTCATGTGTTTATGCTCTGTAAGTGTATTAGAGATCCCTCTAAAGTCATTCCAATTGATAATGTTCTAGCTACAGATCAGCTATCATATGAGGAAGCTCCCATTGCAATACTAGGTAGACAATTTCGGAGATTGAGAACTAAGGATGTAGATTCGGTTAAAGTACTTTGGAGAAATAATAATGTGGAGAAGGTGACTTGGGAAGCTGAAGAAAAAATGAAGACTAGGTATCCTCACTTTTTTCCGCTTCCGGAGGAGGATCGAACTGAGACATCACAGCCTTTAGGTACGTATATGATACTTGACTCTTATGTTAGTTATTATTATTGGTCGTGTGAGTTCATTGGTGTTATTGATGATTGTGGCCCTGTGTGGCTTTATATTGTTGGGTTTTCTGTGTGACTGGTTGGTAGTAGTACCATTACAGAGGAGACTCTGCCAAAATTTCTATAGATTTCTAGGAGTTTAACATTAGAGGGCGAATGTTTCTAAGGGGGAAGATTGTTACACCCTGTGCGTCCCAAGGTGACGTAATGAATATGAGACTTGTTAATCATGATTTAAATGAGTTTAAAGTCATAATATGGCTATATATGATGTTTTGATAGAAAATATAAAGTTTGGAAAAAATTGGATTAAAGTTGCGGAAAAACCGACTAAGGATATGCCTTGTAATAGAGCTTTTTGAGCAATATATTTCGTGTGTATATGGGGTTTTTTTGGGACATATTATATACCAAGTTGAAGATATACGAGTCTAGTTTTCAACGCATTAAACCATTCGTCGATACGACATTGGAGTACATAGATATCAGTGTTTTTGCAAGACTGCGCAAGCAGCTCGGTTGGGACCCACTTGAGACGATCACCGACCTTACGTCTTTTAAAAGATGTTTCAGCCTCATTTTGGATCATTTCTCACCCAAATTTATTCCAAAATCTCTCTAAAACCCTCCCTAATATATCCCAAGATTCCAAGAACCAAACTCAAGGGAAATCAACTGAAATCATCATCAAAGATGTAAAAGACTACAAGAGAATTCTTCTATGATGTTGTGGTGTGATTGAGGACTGTTGTGAGCTAAGTTGAGATAGAGTTTCGAGTTTATGCTGTCTAAGGTATGTATAACATCTTCTTGATTATGCCCAAGGTTAATCTTATGTTGGTTGTGTTGTTTGAATGAAAAACCATAAGATAGCACTTGAAAGAATATGGGATATGGTTGTCTTTTTGGTTGGACTGTTTTGTGGCTAAATATATGGTTTGTGGTGGCTGAAAATTATGAGAAATAATTTGATAATGTTGTGGCTGCTGTTGTTAAGTTTTTCTATGTGTTAATTAAGTTGATTAAAGAAGAAAATATGAAAAACAAGTGATTGACGATAAAAATTAAGGTGCTAGACGTATGTGACTATTTTGGAAGGCATTTTGTGGATGTTTTGAACTAGAAATAATATAGTAAATATAAGTATGATGTTTTTAAGGTTGGAAACTAATTTATGGAATAAGAGTTGGATTCAATTTATATCTTGTTATGAGTAAAAACGAGCTTGCTGCTCAATATGATTGTTAAGATAATCGGAGAAACTCATATTGGATTATATTATTGTTGTTGCTATTATTGGTTATAGTTGTTATTGTTGGGCTGTTAATGACCCTTAGTGGTCTTTGGGATGTATTAAAGATAGGAGAGTTTCTTCCCAATTTTCCTTAAGCCATACGACTAGCCAAATACGATGGTACGACATTATATGTTAACGTCAATATCATTTCACTTGTTGTAGATGCAAGAAATTGTGTTGAGCTTGGTTGAGTAATAAGGAAGATATCATACATATATGTTAAGGCTATCCAATTCTTCACTTTTATCATGATCCATATGATACAACAAAACGAGCAAGCACGCCACTTCCAAGAATGATTCTATTACTAGAAGTACTAGGGTTACCTATGTTCTTGTTCCCCATATGTCCTACTATCATATCGTATGTTCATTGGTTTCATGACATTTCGAGAGATCTTATTGACTTACTTTATTATGCATTGCATCCATTTATACATGTATACTGACACATGACCAGATGTCATTATATACGCATATAGTATATGTATATGGGGTATGGGGAAATGTTATGGTGTTATATACGCACCACCACCTGATCAGCTGGTATACGTTTATGATTTTGCCCACAGAGGCTGAGATGGTATGATGGGATTCCCTCAGAGGTTTGATGATGTTATGTACGCATATACCTATGCATGATATGACATTTATACGCATATACATGACATTATAATTGTTTCATGATTCACAGAGCTATTCAGACTTACAGGTTGAGTCCTTTACTCCATGTTTCTCTCATGTCTTTTATATACTAATTTTTATGCCTTACATACTCGGTACATTATTCGTACTGACGCCCCTATTGCCTGGAGGCCCGCGTTTCATGCCCGCAGATGTAGGTAGATAGGCTGACGGTCCCCCATCTTAGGATCCTTGCTTAGTGAGATTTGGTATGCCCCATTTGATCCAAAGCTGCTATTGAGTTTTGGTTCGATACTTTTGTATACATATGGGTATGACGGGGCCCAGTCCCATCTTTTATACAGTTGTACACTCTGTTATAGGTATGTAGACAGTCATGTATAGTTGGATAGTATGTGGCCTTGTCGGCTCGCCCTACTATATTCTGCATGTATATGTATATATGTCTTTTGAATATGTCTCCTCACGTATGTTATTCAAATGATTCAGTAGTTTAGGGACATATGTTATGTCTGACCTACACTTAGTTCATGTTTATATTTTAGACTTATGCTTAGGGGAGTTCGGTAGGTAGAACTCGGGCACTCGTCACGCCCCATCGGTTTGGGTCGTGACACCTTTAGACTTGTTTAATATGTGTTTGATTCACTTAGTATTGGAAATATAGTTATAAAAATTGAAATTGTTTATGTGCTCCTTATATTATTCTGTTAAAGGGTATACTCCTGTGATGTGGTGTTTTGGTGACTAGTTCACATTGAAATGTGCCTCATTGGCACTTATACCTGTAGGGAAGAATGAGTCGTTAGTGGTTAAGAGTATTTGGGAGTAGAGTTTAACTTTTGGTTGGGATACTCTCTCTGGCACAAGCATTTCCCTGGGCCTTGAGACCCTTGGGAACTTTGAAGAGTCGGGGATTCAAAGAGGGCTTCGACCTTGAGTGGAACACTCTCCTTAGCCCTTAATTCATCGACACTTGTTATTCTCTTTGGGTTTAATGGTTAATGACAACGAAATGAATTCAATGTGGATCATTTGCCATACATAACTGCCACATTAGTATGACCCTCTTAGTGTTTAGATACTATTAGTCACCTTTTTTTTACTTGCAAGTTTCATGTATGAATATGTACAGAGTATTATCTTTCTAATGATATTCTCTTTTTTTTTTTGAAAATGTACAACTGTTTGGGAAAATTACAGAAGATAATGGACTTGAGAAAGAGTAGAAGGGGACTCCGAGGTCTGCGGACGCGGTAAATATATCTTGAAGTCTCCAAAGCTGTCCCGGCTCACTGATAGTGCGGCTGATAAGGTGCACCTGGATCTGCACACAAAAAATATGTGCAGAGAGTAGCATGAGTACACCACAATCGGTACCCAGTAAGTGCCAAGCCTAACCTCAGTCGAGTAGTGACGGGGTCAGGTCAGGGACCTACTGGTAAATATATAATAAAAATAATATAAAGTGTAATACCGCAATAAAATAAAGGCTGAAATTTAACAACAATGAAATCATAGAAGGTAACAGCTCAGTACACAGAAACACAACAGGGGATCTTCCGAGATACCGTCTCGTAGTACCAAACGTAAATGTGCAGGGGGATCTCCCGGAATACTGTTTCGTAGTCCCAAAGTAAATATGCAAGACAGGGGGATCTCCCGGAATACCGTTTCGTAGTCCCAAAGTAAATATACAGTACAGTGGGATCTTCCGGAATACCGTTCCGTAGTCCCAAAGTAAATATGCAGTACAGGGGGATCTCCCGAAATATCGTTTCGTAGTCCCAAAGTAAATATGCAATACATGGGGGATCTCCCGGAACACCGTTCCGTAGTCCCAAAGTAAATATGCAGTACAGGGGGATCTCCCGAAATACCGTTTCGTAGTCTCAAAGTAAATATGCAGCGCGAATGATAGAAATACAACTACATCACGAAATTCTTACAATTTAGACTAAGTACCAGTCAGGCAAGAAGCAGGAAATTCACTAAGCATGCTGCACATAGTTCACATAAACAATTAAGACACGTAGACATGTTGTATTAGACTAAACATGATAGCTATACATATTGGAATAACTCAATTAAGAATGAAAATAGATTAGTATGGATTAAAATGGAATAACTCAAAATAGCAGGAAAACATGTTACTATTCAGTAAGAAAATCGGGTTTTACCACAACTAGCACGTGTACGTACTCGTCACCTCACGTACATGGCTCTCACATATCATAATATTAAGGGGATTTCTCCCACACAAAGTTAGGCAAGCCACTTACCTCGAGTCAAGCTCAATCAATCCGTAAGAATGCCTTTTCCACGAATATCCTGCTCTGAATAGCCCAAATCTAGCCAAAAGCAATTACATATTATAATTACAATCATAATAAACTCATCTAAATAATTAAATCAATACTTTAACAAAAATTCTGAAATTCGCCCTAAAAGATCGACATGGGCCCACGTCTCGGAATCGGATAAAAGTCACAAAATCCAAAAGCCTATTCACTCACGAGTCTAACTATATCAAATTTACTAAAATCCGACACCAAATGGTCCTCCAAATCCACAATTCAAACTCCCAAATCCCTAGCCTCCAACTTCTAATTTTCACCTTAAATACACACTAATTAGGTGGGAAAATACATGGGGAAGCATGATTATTGATAAAAAATAAGCACAAGGGACTTACCTCAGGAAATCTCTCGAAAATGCTCTCAAAAATCGCCCTAAACCGAGTTGCAAAGTCCAAAAATGACAAAAATAGCGAAGCCCTTCGGTTTTAACCACTACCCAAGTATTTTCGCACCTGCGGGTGCGCTTGTGCGGAAAAATGTGCGCATCTGCGCAAATCACTTACCACATCTGCCTTCGTACATGCGATGAAAGGATCGTACATGTGCGTGTGCATCTGCGGAAATCCCTTCCACTTCTGCGGACCTTGTGCACCTGCGATGACCCTAATGCATCTGCGGGCATCGCAGATGCGGAATTCACCTCACACCCGCAACCCCTGGCACTCCTCCATTTATCCGCTTCTGTGCTTGCCTCTTCATACGTGCGATCACGCACCTGCGGTCTCTCCACCGCAGGTGCGAAAATGACATATGCCTGAAGACTTCAGTAGCAACTCAAATTCAACTTTTGATCTGTTAAGAAATCGAAACTCACCCGAGGCCCCTGGGACCTCAACCAAATATACCAACCAATCCTAAACCACCATACAAACTTAGTTGAGCCCACAAATCACATCAACTAACGCTAAAATCACGAATCACCCTCCAATTCAAACTTAAAGAACTTGAAACTTCAAATTCCTCCAACCGATGTTGAAACCTATCAAACCACGTCCGAATGACCTCAAATTCTGCACACAAGTCATATTAAACATTATGGACCTACTCTAACTTCTGGAATCGGAATCCGAGCTCGATATCAAAATTTCCACTACCGGTCCAAATCTCCAAAAATTCGACTTTCACCATTTTAAAGCCTAAATAAGCTACGGACCTCCAAAACACAATCCAGACACGCTCCTAAGTCCAAAATCACCCAACGGAGCTAACAGAACCAACGAAATTTCATTCCGGAGTCGTCTTCACATAATTTTGACTACAATCAAAATCCTAAGACTTAAGCTTTCGTTTAGGGACTAAGTGTTCCAAATCACTCCAAAAACCAAAATGAAACCTCCCACAAGTCACAATAGCAGAAATAGATATGGGAGAAACAGTAAATAGGGGATCAGGGCTATTACACTCGAAACAACCGGCCGAGTCATTACACATCCCACTACAAAATCGGTTAATCTATCTTTTGGATATTAATATTAGCTAAGATTAACTCTATTTTATTAGAAAAATCTGATTGTTTAAACCTGTATCGAAATTTTGGGTCAAACACTTTGGCACCGTCTGTGGGAATTTTCTCAGCCAATCTTTTAGTTTCCGTTAGATCTATAACTCGAGTGGCTTGTTAATCTAACAAACCACAAAGTTATCTCTCTTCTCTGTGCGAACAAAAATTTCCATGACAGGTAACCAATGAAACTAAACGAGGGCAACATCCACAGAAGGAAGTGACGCCCACAGCCTCTCTCAAACGAGAGAGGTCGCATGCCCCTTTCAGCAGTGCAACAAAACCAAACAGGAAAAGAGTCTCTACATCCACGGAAGAAGGGGCAACACCCGCTATGAAAAAGCTCCTTGAAGCATGGCTAACTAATACTCTAGTCAGCGTGATCAACAAACAAGCCCCAAGCATGACTGTAGAAACCACAAGAGCCCACGGAGTACAGCACAGAAATGGCCAAGACAACCAACTAAACCCTCCAAACCCAAGTAACACTCACATGATTGCTGACAATGCAGGTGATAGTGTCCTCGATGCCGTACTGAAAAGAATGGAATAAATGGAAAACGAGAACAAGGCACTCAAAGAACAAATGAGGGAGCACTAGGAATAGGTAGACAAAATACTAGGCGCCCCCAAATTGTTGCCAAAAAGGGACGCCAACAGGTTTGTAAAACAGTCGTATAGCAAGGAAGCAGCTCCACATACCATACCAAAGTCCTTCAAGATTCCCTCGTATCTCAGAATCTACAACGGGGTGACCGACCCCGAAGATCATGTGACTCACTACTTTGTCGATGTGAAAGGCAACGACCTTACAAAAATTCAAGTGTCCTATATCTTGCTGAAAATATTTGGCGAAACCCTCACTAGAGGAGCGTTAACATGGTATTCATAGTTACTAGCTCATTCCATAGAAATGTTCGAAGAGATGGCCGACAAGTTTGTGACAACGCATGCAGGGGCCAAGAAAGCTAAAACCAGAGTAAACGATGTCTTCGACATCAAGCAATCCCCAGGATAGGGATTGACGAACTTCCTCGCCCGATTCAACTTGGTGATGATGACCTTACCAAATGCTTTCGAAGGGATAGCCATTGCAGATTTTCAGAATGGGTTGATCAGAGAGGGTTCGAAGTCGACCCGAAAGCTACTGAGTCGGTTAATGAAGTATCCACCAACCACTTGGGATGAAATCCATGATGCCTACTGTGCCGGGGTCAGAGCTGACGATGACAACCTCAATGGACCAACTCGATGACTCAACTCGGTACAATCTGAGCCCAGGAAAGAACGCAGGGATAATACAAGGAGAGACTATCCAGCACTGCGGCCAGGCAGGGAACGACACCAGCCCTATGTTAGGACACTCGTTCCCTCCTTTCGTTATGAAGACGACCGTTTAGGCCGAGATCAGGCACTCACAGGAACGATCGAGGTATGCCCCCTTGTTATTTGCTTATAATTTTGGCGTGTCACCTATAGAAGTGGTCTACGCTCTCGAGAAGCATGAAGCAAAGGTCAAATGGCCACCAGAGATGAGGTCGGACCCAAACACAAGGAAATCCAACGCCCTCTGTGAGTTCCACCAAGAACATGAACACAAAAAAGAAGATTGCATCGCGCCCTAAGACTGGAGGTGGAAAACTTACTGCAGCAAGGGCACCTCAAAGAACTACTCAGCAATAAAGGCAGGAGCACCTTAGGAAGGGGTCGAGAATGTCCAGGACGACCAAACCACCTTCACTAGCTCTCACCATCAATATGATTATTGGCGGTAGTGACGATGCCTCTATCAACGGCATCAAATTCACCACCACTCACAAGCTCAAAATATCGATCACTCACGAACGGTATGACCAACTCAAATAAAGTATCATCATCGATGAGTCAGATGCTAATGGTTTGAGTATCCCTCATAACTATGCACTTGTCATTACTTTACGAATTTTAGATACTGATGTCAAGAAAATTATGGTAGATGACGGATGTGGGGTGTGCATCATCCATCCCCGAGTTCTCGCACAGATGAGACTCGAGGATAAGATAGTGTCGTGTTGCATTACACTAACCAGTTTTAAAAATGCAGTTGGACAAAATTAGAGAGAAATCACACTCCCCGCTCTTGCCAGCAGAGTGACTCTAAAGATGACATTTCATATCATGGACCAGGACACTATATACAACGCCATCGTAGGACGACCATGGATACACCCTATGAGAGTCGTCCCCTCCAACTTATACCAAGCTATAAAATTACCAACACCGTAGGGATAGGCAGCATACAAGGGGAACAACGTACGTCTAGGGAATGCTACCGAATCGCCATGGACAACACGATAACTCAAAGAAGTTATTATGGACCTAGAGATGGTCGAAGCCGTAGAATCAACCTTAGTTTACCTCGACCCCTTCTAGCTAGATCATAACGACCTCAGCAAAAAGGCCTATATCGGCTGCAAACTTCGAGAACCATGTAAATTTAATCAATTCTTAATAACTAATGCAGATTTGCGTGCCTTCAGTCATGCAGATATGCTAGGAATCCCCAAAGAAATCACCACACATAAACTAAATGTCGGCCCCTTCTACCCCCTGATAAGGCAGGTCCGACGAAAGTTCAATCCAACCATCAATGAGGCTATCCACGAGGAAGTAGAGAAGTTATTGCCAAACGACTCCATTAGGAGGCGAAGTACCCCATATGGATTGCCAATATAGTGATGGTAAAAAAGAAAAATGGGAAAGGGAGGATGTGTGTGGACTTCACATTCCTAAACAAAGCATGCCCAAAAGATTCATTCCCGCTACCACACATCAACCAACTCATTGATGCAACGGTAGGACACGAGCTATTAAGTTATTTGGACGCTTACTCAGGTTAACATCAAATACTCATGGAGGAAGAAGACCAAGAGAAACCTACGTTCATCACCCACATGGGAACGTATTGTTATAGAGTCATGCCATTTGGATTAAAGAACGCAAGGGCTACCTATCAAAGGTTAGTCACAAAAATATTCAAAGACCAACTCATCAAAACCATGGAGGTGTATATCGACGACATGTTGGTCAAGTCTGTGAAGATAGAGGATCATATCGACCACCTAAAGGAAGCTTTCGATATATTAAGAAAGTACGGAATGAAACTAAACCCCGAGAAATGCGCGTTTGGCGTAGCCTCAGGAAACTTTTTAGGCTTCTTGGTATCACAACGAGGGATTGAGGTCAACCCATATCACATTAAGGCTATCGATAGGATACCAGAACAATTTATCACTAAGAAACAAGTCTAGAACTCGGTTAAATTATCGCCCTATCCAGATTCATCTCGTGGTCGTCCGACAGGTGTCATAGGTTTTTCAATGTACTCAAGGCCTCGAGTAGATGCCCGAGTGTGTACAAGCACTACGAGAATTAAAGACGTACTTGCCATCACCACCTTTGCTCTCAAACCCCAAGCCCGAGGAGCGTCTCTTCGTTTACCTCGCTATCTCGAAAGTATCGATAAGTGCAGTCTTGGTTCGAGAAGACAAAGGTATGCAATCTCTAAATTATTATATCATTAAAACACTTGTCGACACCGAGATGAGGTACCCTCACCTCTAGAAACTAGCCTTGACCCTGGTCGTAGCTTCACGAAAGCTTAGACCCTATTTTTAGTGCCACCCTATCTCGTCATCACTACTCTTCCTTTAAGAAGCATATTACACAAACCCGAGTTGTCGGGGAGGCTAGACAAATAGGACATTGAGTTAAGTGAGCATGACATCACTTATCAACCCCCGATAAAGTTGCAAGTACCCGTCGACTTCGTCACAAACTTTAACGCAAAAGTAATGCCTAAAGCTAAAAAGGAAGCCACTCAATCTTCTTTTCAGACACATGATCTTTGGGTCCTACATACCAATGGCTTGTCCAATGCATACGGATAAGAGCTGGGACTTATGCTTGGGTGGGACTTATGCTTGAGGTTCCCACCGACGAGATAATTCACCAATCCATAAGATGCCCAGATATGACTAACAACGAGGCCGAGTATGAGGCCGTAATTGCAGGTTGTTAGTCATATCTGAGCATCCTGCAATTACGGTCTGTGCATCCTACAATTTCAAATCAAAGAGTCGAGGTTGCAGAAGTATCAAACCAAAATCTTCATATTACTACCCAATTTCGACGAATGTCAACTTGACCAACTTTCACGAAACCAGAACATCGAAGCAGATGGCCTCGCCAAGTTAGTTGTCGCCACCAAAAGTATAACTCCTAGGGATAAGAGTGTTGTAGTTCATCTCCTCAGCTCAGCATTGGACCACATTGAGGTAAAATCTATAGATTTAACGTGGGACTGGAGCAATTATATTATAAACTGTTTACAGGACGACACCCTCCCAAACGACAAAAAGGAAGCCAAAAAGCTGAGGATGCAGGTTGCCAAGTACAATCTCCGTCATAATGACTTTTATAAGAGAACGTACGGTAGCCCCTTGGCGAAATGCTTAGGCCCAAACCAAACCCAACGCATCCTCAAGGAAGTCCATGAAGGTTATTGTGGCAGTCACTCCGGTGACCGAGCACTTATCAGGTGCCTCATACAGCCCGGGTATTATTGTCCCACCATGAAAAATGATGCTTTAGAATTTGTGAAGAAATACGAGTAATGTCAAAAATATGCCTCGATAATTTACCAAGCAGGAGAACCTCCACTACGTCACTTCTCAGCGGCCTTTCATTAAATGGAATGGACATCGTGGGACCGCTTCCACCAGGACGAGGTAATGTAAAAAAAATTTTAGTTTTAACTGACTATTTCTCTAAGTAGATGGAAGTAGGAGCATTCACCCAAGTTTGTGAGCAAGAGGTAATCGTCTTCATATAGAAAAACATCATTTGCTGATTCGACCTACCTAAAGAGATAATTTTTGACATCGGGGCCCAGTTCACGGGAGAAAAACCACTAAATTCTTCTAAATATGGCATATTAGAAGGATACTTTCAACTCCTTATCACCCAGCCGACAACGGGCAAGCAGAATACTCCAACAAATCTATCTTAAACATCATGAAGAAAAAGTGTAAAGACGCCAAGTGACTGTGGCCGAAAATACTCTCAGAAGTATTATGGGCGCACATGAGAGACACATTATTCTCTGGTCTATGGAATGGAGGCAATAATACCAGTCGGAGAACCCAGCCTGAGGTACTCCCATGAAAGCGGCACTGATAATGATGAGAATAGGAGACAAGACCTCGACGAGGTCGAGGAGCGACGAGATATGGCTTACATAAGGATGGTCGCAGAAAAATAGCAAGCAGAACACTACTATAACAAAAAGGAAGAGGTTCGACTACTCAAGATCGGGGACTACGTGCTCAAGCCAAGACCCAAGCAAATAGGGACCCGTGGGAAGGCAAGTTGGGAACTAACTAGGACAGACCATATAAAATCATAGGCAAAGCAAAAAAGGGTTCGTTCCAATTGGAAATTATGGAAGGGAAGCTCCTACCAAACAATTGGAATATCATCCATCTCAAATACTTCAACTTCTAAAAAACAAGAAATACCCTATAAGTCGTACTCTCAACTTCTAAAAAATAAGGGTTCGTTTCCCTCACTTGAGTTTTGTCCTAATAGGGTTTTCTCAAGGAGGTTTTTAACGAGGCGACGAGCAGGGTATTTCAAGTTGGAGTGCACGAGAGGACTAACTTTTTCATTGCCCAACTCCTCAAGAATATCCAAATGAATAATGAAGGGACTAGATATACTAGGACTGGGACACCAGCCAACACCAAAAATTGCAAATTTTCTCCAATAGTTGCCCAAAGGCAAAATGATGTAATTGAAACAGAGATGTTGAAATAATAAAGACGTACGTCTGATCGAAACTGCTCTCTAAAAGGTACGTTCGACCAGCTCAAACAACGCATATTGGCCTTCGGCCCTAACTTAATAAAAGGTACGTTCGACCAAGCTCGAACAACATTTATCGACCCTCAGCCATGAACTAGTAAAAGGAAAGTTCGACCAACTCAAACAACTCCTATTGGTCCACGGCCACTACCTAATCAAAGTTACATTCAAACGGCTTGAATGACTCTTGTTTAACCCACGGCTACACTCTAACTTAAAGGTACGTTCGCCCAGCTCGAACAACACCTATCGTCCCTCGGCCACGACAAACTTTAAAGTACGTTAGACTATCTCTTGGACAAGACGAACTTAAAGATACGTTTGACCAGCTCAAACAACACTTATCGGCCCTCAGTCACGGCTCACTTAAAGGTATGATTCAACCATCTCAAGCAATACATATCGGCCCTCGGCCACGTTTTAACTTAAAAGTATATTCAACTAACTTAATCAAAGCCCGATACTGCTCACGGCCACTCAACAACATGGTCATCGTAACTTAGAAGATAACAACGAAGAAAGGAAGTACAGAAGCAAAACACACGAGTACAGGAGTAAAAAACAAGAACAAAAACAAAGATAAAAAAAGGTGCATATGAAACAAGAACCAACTTTGATATTTAGATAAAGAGTCTTTACAAAGGCGCTTGAAGACAATAACAAAAATATACAAGAAGTTAAACAAAAACTGGTGGTCATCACCACCCCAGCCTTCGACGTCCTCTCCATCCTCGTCTCGACTGTAAGCAGAGACATACCAAGCACTATCCGCAAGCCGGTCCACACCCTCTTCCGCACCATCCTCGAAATCAGGCTGATGCGTGGCGGGATCATAGTCACAGGCGAGTCGGGCCTTACGAGATTTAACTCAAGCCTCCTCGAGGGCCATCTCAGAAATAAAGCCCGCCTTATTCAAATTGCGGATCACGTCTAGACGGGCTTTAGCATGGATCCACTCCTGGTACTTCTCTCGAGGAATATTAGGATACTTAGAGGCATTAGACGTATAGGGGTGTACAAGCAGTTGGGCATTCTCTGCCTCAAGAACTGCAACTCGGAGTTCTCCTTACCCAACTCCCCAATTCTCTCCTCGAACATGGCCTCCTTAGCTTCGGTCGCATATAAAATATTGTCCAGCTCGGAACAGAGGCCCATGTTCGCCAACTCCAAAACCACCATCTCCTTTTGAGCCTACGATCAAGGGTACTCCGCCTCCTCAAGCATCCGCTACTTCTCGGTGACTTCCCCTATGAGAGTGTCAATCTCGAGCTGACATCCGTCCAACCGGCTTCGCAGTTGAACTAGCTGATTCTGAAGGTCGCTATATTAGGCCTCCATGCCCTTATTTAGCTTGAGCTCCTATTCTTTTCTCCTCAACACTCCCTCGAGAATGCTGAATCGCACTACGGCCGCCATCAGCTCTTCGTCTTTCTTTTTCAGCTCTTTTCTCAAGCCCGACACGTCTTCCTCCTCGTAAAGACGCCTCTGAACGTCCTGGTACTTCCCACGCTACTCCTCGTACTTACCCTTCAACTTCACATAAATTTCTTTCCGTCTCTTCTCCCTCCGAGCACTCTTAATTTCCAAAATGACAGTCTGCAAATCAAATAAAGGTGAAAGTTAAAACTTAGAAACAAGTTAAGGCAAAAGAAAAAGGACGAAGGACAACCACACTTACCTTGAGAGTGAGTCCCGGCAATGTTCTTCGACAAAGTACTATCGGTCAAATTCTTGAGAGTCATGCGCTCGGCGTCGGAACAAAGAGGACCGAGAGCGGGAACCACCTCCTCAGTATTTCTCATCAAATCTTGATCCATTGGAACCGTGATGGTCCTTGAGCCCCCCTCCATCCTCATCTCGATCTGAGTTAGCCCCTCATCAATTTTCCTAAGATCATCATGGCCTATGTCGGAACCCGACTCATCATCCTCATCAATAATGTTCTTGCCTTTATCCTCATCGGCCGGAGAAGCATTCGCTGCTGATCTGGAATAAGAGGCATCCTTGTGCACTACAGGCACGGAGTTGTCACCGGGCGTCTCCTCCACAACTTTCTCTTCCTCGAGACGCGAAATCACGCCCTCATTAGCCTCTTCTAGTTGTGAGTCCTCAGAGGTCGCTCCAACATCATCCCTGGTGTGTATCGTTGTCGTCTCCTGAATCATGAACTCGTCCTCTACTGAATCAACAGCTAAGGGAACTCCCCCTCCTACATCCACAACCTTTATTTTGCGTGGCCTTAGGTCCCCATCATGTGGAGAAACCTCATTATCTTTATCGGTGAGTGAAAACGAGGGAGGAACGGACGCAGCATCTGAGACGGGGGCGGAGGCAGAGGCGGAAGGCATAGAAACCCTTCTCCTCCTGAACGAGGGCATGGAATCTATGTTCCTTCTTGTATCTCCCCTGACCGAACCTAGAAAAAAGCATAAGAATTGATTGCAACAGCACAAGCCAGTACGAATATGATAACGACCAGAAGAAGGAGATTACCTGTCGAGGGGAGGGCCGGCTTGAACTTCTGAAAGAAGCTCGACCAGTCACGAATCCTCACGGTGTAGGGGAGAACCTACTTAACCCAGTCAGCAAGACGTGCTGTCAAAGGAGAAGGACGACTAGTGGTTGTAGGTGAAGAAGGATTACTTGACCAACTTGGAACAAACAAAGTACTTAAAAGAGTAAAAGCAAAAAACACGAACACCTACATGTATGGTTTCAGAACTCAGGGAAACCATTAACATTAGCCACAACGGCCTCAGTCTTGACAAAGAAGTAGTCAATCCAGAACTGCTGACTACCTTTATCATCCATCTTCACCACCAAATATTTTTCTCGATGATGTCAAAGGTTCAACATCGTCCCTCTATAGAAGCTAGGCGCGAACAGATGCACCAAATGTCGCACTGTGACATTGACCTTGACCTTGGAAAGTTCAGCAAACTTTGATAGCATCTTGATGGCCTTGTAAACATAGGAAGCTAGCTGAGTAAAGCAAACATTGTAATGGCGGAGAAACTTCTCCACCAACGGTAGGCATAGAGAGCGCAATAACCAGCAGGGGCGGATCTACCTTATTTGGTAGGGGTGCAATGCCACACGTTCGCTTCGCTAAAATTCTTACTATGTACATAATATCCTGTGAAGAAACATATATATGGATAGAGTGGCACCCAGAAGTCACAAAGTGGGAGCGGGTGCTATTGGTTCAGCCTTCCTTTTGAAGGCTTTCCTTGGACTCATGAATGCAAGTTCGATTCCCTGTTGGAGAAGCTCCTTTGATTTTTCCTTTTTTCTACTTATTAAGATTTCCTTTATTTTCAGTTGAGCCCTAGGGCCTCACCTCCATTCCTTCTTTTTCGGTTCTTTCCCTCCTTTGTTTTTCTTTTATTACTAGCTAAGTCTCTCTTCTTCATTTTTTTAACTTTCGGTCCTCATTTTGTTTCTATCATTATACCTTACTTTATGAACAATTATTTTCTATAGGTAATATGAATTGATTTTAACTAGCATATACTTTCTTTATTTTTAATGAAACGATATTAATTTATATATTGGAATATAATTTGAGGAATATCTTCTATTAGGTTTTGAAAAAGAAATTAAATGGCTTGATTGATAGTTGTTTTGAGTCGAATATCATAGGTTGAACAAAGAATATATAGTCATATAACTCAACAATTAAGATGGAAAAATAAACAAAGAACAATACAAGTAAATAAATCTAGTCAAACAGAGAATATATAGTATAGTTAAGCTACTCTTTAAGAAAATATTTGTATTGGAGGCGCTCTTTCATGAAATGTTATTTTTCTTTTGAATTTTTATTTAGAATGTGTTTAAATTAAGCGTTAAAAATTTGAACTAAAATCGAACTTATTTGCTTTGTAAATGAAAAGCCTATTCAAATTAACCAAAAACTAACCGAACCGGCCCATTATTCTTAATCTGTCTTTGTAGCTACTAACATGTATACTATATGTATAACATGGTGGCACCCGCAACCTTCGAATCATGGATCCGCCTCTGAATTACCAGGACAGTGAACGTGCACTTCGTCCTCACCAACGGGGATTAATTCTACAGGTTAGAAAGACCAAACTTGCTTTGAATTCAGCCAAGCGCCTAGACGTCATCGATGATTGAAATTTTTCTGTCATCACATCCGGCGATCATTAAAAATTGGATCTAGCATCGGGGTTACGAGGGATGATCTCCTCCACTGAAGGAAGAGCTCCATCCTCAGCGGCGGCGACGACATCTTCCCCGTGAACAGGAAATACGACAGCCAAAGTGTTATCCCCATTCATAACAGAAGGAGTGTTAGACATGGTTATGGCGTATGAAGAAAGTGAAGAAAGTAAAACTGGATATATGAAAAAATGGTATGAAGCAAGGGAGGGAAATTCGGAAGAGAATCCAAAGTTTGTAAAGTTTGGGATCTAGTAAAATAAGTCCTATTTATAGAGATGAAGGCACCGAACCTGAAACGATTCATCATGATTGACACAAGAATCGAAGCGGCAGAGCCAATCAAAAGTTATGCGTGAATCGAGGTGATACTTCGGGAACATGCATCATCATGACGAGTGATGTCATGACGTCACTTCTTTTCTTGGATCAAACGGTTCCAGCAAGTCACCCAGGAAAATTGGGAGTTTAAAATATGCGGTCCACAGAAAGCCATGTCTCATGTTTGCCGCGACGACCACGGCCGCTGATATCCGCTCATTGAACTCGCCTACGAGGACGACCTTAAAAAATGGAGGGACTAATTGTATAAGCTAAAAATTATCACAATTATACATAGGCCTAGTCGACATTAAGAAATCCTCCACAGGTCTCCATGTGCTATCGATTCAATTAATCTAGGTCGACGTCATGAGGTCGAGATGACTCAACAGAGGACGAAGACAAGGACGAGCATTCTCATCAGAGAAGCAGTAACGGCTATTTTTAGAAATAAGGCCCTCTAGAGAATATTCCAGCGAATATTCTTCCCCAGTTGTACTATTTAGGGTTTTGTGACTCATGTACCCTTATAAATAGAATGATATATAGTTAAAGAGGGGATTGGGCACTCATTGTAAAAGACAATATATTGACATTCTCTAAAGATTCTTACTTTATCATTGACATACAAAATACACCTTTTTCAGATCTTTATCTATCTTTTCTCCCACGATCCAAGGAGGATCTGAATATTCAAAGGCTTATCATCATATATCCTTGTGAAGGAATATCAAAGAATCTCACTCTTTTCGAGTGATTCATATGCATTTATTTACATAAATATCATTCATTATTATTTACTGTCATTTAATGCTACCTTTTTTGTTCTTGGATCATTGAATATAGTATTATTGTCGCTATTTATTGCTACTCAAATAATATCTTTGACATCCCACTACAAAATCAGTTAATTTATCTTTTAGATATTAATATTGGCTAAGATTAACTCTATTTTATTAGAAAATCTAATTGTAGATCTAAATTTGGGGTGAAACACTAAGCCCGAGAGCAAATGAAGAGACATTGGGGTCAATATATCATTTATGTAGTTTAATGAGCACTAATTACGAAGCACCATAGGTCTACAATATTTAAGAAAAGTTCAAATGTCCAATTAATATGGCTAATGTTTAGACATTGGGGTCAATATATCATTTATGTAGTTTAATGAGCACTAATTACGAAGCACCATAGGTCTACAATATTTAAGAAAAGTTCAAATGTCCAATTAATATGGCTAATGTTTAGACATTGGGGTCAATATATCATTTATGTAGTTTAATGAGCACTAATTACGAAGCACCATAGGTCTACAATATTTAAGAAAAGTTCAAATGTCCAATTAATATGGCTAATGTTTAGACATTGGGGTCAATATATCATTTATGTAGTTTAATGAGCACTAATTACGAAGCACCATAGGTCTACAATATTTAAGAAAAGTTCAAATGTCCAATTAATATGGCTAATGTTTAGACATTGGGGTCAATATATCATTTATGTAGTTTAATGAGCACTAATTACGAAGCACCATAGGTCTACAATATTTAAGAAAAGTTCAAATGTCCAATTAATATGGCTAATGTTTAGACATTGGGGTCAATATATCATTTATGTAGTTTAATGAGCACTAATTACGAAGCACCATAGGTCTACAATATTTAAGAAAAGTTCAAATGTCCAATTAATATGGCTAATGTTTAGACATTGGGGTCAATATATCATTTATGTAGTTTAATGAGCACTAATTACGAAGCACCATAGGTCTACAATATTTAAGAAAAGTTCAAATGTCCAATTAATATGGCTAATGTTTAGACATTGGGGTCAATATATCATTTATGTAGTTTAATGAGCACTAATTACGAAGCACCATAGGTCTACAATATTTAAGAAAAGTTCAAATGTCCAATTAATATGGCTAATGTTTAGACATTGGGGTCAATATATCATTTATGTAGTTTAATGAGCACTAATTACGAAGCACCATAGGTCTACAATATTTAAGAAAAGTTTAAATGTCCAATTAATATGGCTAATGTTTCAACTCATAGCGCCGCAGGTCTTGAATAGTAGGCCACCAAAGTAAGAGTACCCTATTTCGCTTCATTCTTGCCACGGTTGCCACATGCACATACTAATTGAGATTATTGTATTCAAGAGTTAAAGAGTTTTGTTTGAGGTAAATTGATCTACGTAAAGGTAAATTGATTTACTACTTTATAAATAGCTTTTGTTTAATATTGGGCTTAATTTTTTTGATATATTATTCTTTCTCCTTTTCACCCAATATAACAGGATTGTATATAAAATATGTTAATGAGCACTTTGATTTTCTTAGTTAAGATATATTTTTAGAAGATGATTACTTATATATTTCTTTCTAGAAGTATTTTATGAGAATCGTGGGTACGAAATACAGAAATACCGAAATAATTCGGTTCGATTCGAAATTCGATTTTTCGAATTTTATGCCCGGCCCGGCCCTACTCATAATACCAAGAATTGAATCTTACCAAGGCATCTAATTGGTTGTGAGGAATAAGGCAATGCTTCGGAGGCTCCTTGTCGATGTGACGATCGCACATAGTATTCTTCTTCTAAGCATCAACCAATTTGTTGCAAATAACACTGTAGGTAAAAAGGCCATCAAGAAACCCCAAATATTCTTCTAGAGTGCCAAATCTCCCATGAAGTTTGCAGATTAGATAGGTTTAGTAACAGCACTCAATTTTTAAAAATTTTATTTGGTTTACCCTATGTGTACTTGTGTTACATATGAACTAAAATCCATCTAAGCCAAAACTAAGTGATAACGTCCAACTCTAGTCCTAACAAGGATAAGCGGTTGCTGAAAATATAATCCGGTCTAAAAGTTCGGAGTCGAACTAAGATTTCACTATAATTGTTCGATATCACTAAGAAGACAAGCTCGAACAATTACTTAAATTATAAATATTAAGATTTTTATGTCTAACTAATTAATTAACAAATTAAAGTTGTAGATTAATGACTAGGGATACTAAGGGTTGGAGATAAGATTGAAAAAGCCTAGAGTTATGGTTTTTCCAACTGTCGGAATCCTTCCCGCTACGTCTCCTACAATTTCGCCTAAGTATTCTCTACTGATCATGAGCACTTGATTTATCGTAATTCTCTCTCGAGCAACTACAATAATTTACTTGTCATATTCTCTCGAATTACGCTAGCTCACACTTTTTCACCGCTTACTATGATCACGTCAAAACTTTGTTATCTCTAATCCTACTTTTAAACCCGCTGTATTGATCTCTCATATACCTTGGGAGTGACGTTATTTGACAAAAACCTAAATATGTACTCTTTCTCAAGCAATACATAATAAATAGGTACAGTCAATTGATGGGCATTCAATCAACAGCAATAAACACGTAATTAAACAAGTAGGGATATTCAAAGACAAAATTATATTAAAACGTAACAAGAATTCATCGTTCAATAGGTTCCATCAAATCCTAGATGAGAAAGTTTAGCTACTCATAAATATACTAACAATCATGATAATAATTGAAAGCATTAAAATACAGATTAAGGAAAAACGGAAGAGAAAACTCTTTGTGATTCATTGCTTCCAAGTGTTTCCATAGCCTTTTTGCCTCTCCAATCAATCTCTCCCCTAAAAACTAAGTTTAGGAAGTATTTATAAGGTAGGGCTGAGGTCTACACGTCCAAACATAATGAAGAAATAAAAGTTTTCGGATAAACATCGTCGGCGCAGGGCATTGTTAGAGGCACCAACATTACTCCGTGAGGCACTGTCAGAGGAGCCAACATTTCCCCGCAAGGCACTGTCAGAAGCCAACGACAGTGCCCTGGACAAAGCCTTGCACTGTCTATGGCCATGACTTTTCATTGCCTTGCATGTCTTCTTTTATTTCTCCATTTTGTAGCTTTGAGGTACCATTTCGTGCAACTTTTTTTCACGTCATGTCCAAGCATTCCTACATGTAAAATACTCTATTAAGCTCAATTGTTCCACAAATTAGCATCCAAACAACAAGCAAGCACGGTAAAATAACGTCAAAATATATGGAATTATAGCACGACATCACGAAGCCTTTTGTATTGCGCTTTAAGAATGATTCTTTTTCCGTTTTATTGCTCAAGGCATGGAAAACCATCAATATCAATCTTATTTTGAAGTTTATCTTATTTGTACTCGTAACATCAAAATTAATATAACTATAAATTATACCGACTTAACTAAATATAATTCTTTATCGCATATTCAGATGATATTCAATCATTTCGAGTTTAACTACGAGGTCACAAAAATAAGGTCACTTCATAATTTTGAGCTTCCACTTTTTTTCCGTTAAATTTTTTTTATACTGCAGACAGACACACGTTTTAGTAATATATATAATTAATAAAAAATAATATTAATTCACATGGAATACACATGCAATGTACGTGACCAGATAATAATAATATAAAAACATATCTTATTATAGTAAGATATATTTTGATATTATCTGATTCTACTATAATAACAATCAAGTGTGTCCATTCTAAACAAGTTATATGAATTATTGTTGTTCAGGTCGTTCGCTCCAATGAAATTCGTCTAAATATTATTAAAAAAATAAACTTTTCTATCACTACAAGTTCTCTATATTTGCTATTAACATAAGAAAAGAAAAAACACTCTCGACTACTTATTAACCTTCCACCCTAATGTTCGATCTTCACACCCTCTATACATATTAAGGGTTATGTCCTCGGTAAGCTGAAGCATCATCATGTCCTACCTAATCACCTCGTTTAAATACTTCTTAGGTCTGCCTCTACTTCTCCTCGATCCCACCAATGTCAACTTCTCACACCTCCTCACTGGGACATATGCTTCTCACCGCTTTTTATGCTCGAACCATCTAAGTCTTCCCGCATTTTATCTTCCGTTGGGGCCACTCTCACGTTGTCCCGAATAACTTCATTCGTAGTTGAAAAATATAAGTAGTTATTTGTTTGTTTGCCTTGTTTTAAGCTTACTTTTATTTTGGCAAGTGAGTAGGATTCCGCAACAACAGCTACTAATGACTAAAAATAAAAATTGAAAAAGTAGTGTCAAAATGAGATCAAATAATCCAAGTTATTGATATAGAACCAAAGACGGTTGCAGTCGCCAGCTAAGGTTCACTACGTATAGTCAATGAAGAAAGGTTGGCAAATACAGTTTGATCGCCAAGAGCCATCCATTGACTTAAGTGACACTGCGACTGCTTTATTAACTACTCCCTATAAAATCCTCAATATCTCGTGCTTATACCAGGCCACCAATTTCTTCCTTGCTTGTTTAGTACAATGGCCATGAAACCCGTGAAGTACTGTGTGGTAAGTAATTTCATTTATGTTTTTTGAATGGTATTTTCATTAATTGTTTGAAATGGTTGTTGAAATCAGGTGGATGCCTTCACTAACGCAGCATTCAAAGGGAACCCAGCAGCAGTTTGCTTACTAGAAGAAGAAAAAGATGACAAATGGTTACAGTCTGTTGCTACTGAGTTCAATATGTCTCAAACTTGTTATCTCACTCCACTTACCCTATCTAATGAAGCTAACCCCACATTTGGCCTTCGTTGGTTCACTCCAGTTACTGAGGTAGATATATGTGGACATGCAACGCTAGCAGCTGCACACTTTCTATTTGCCTATGGCTTTGTTAAAACTGATACGATTGAGTTTTCAACAAAGTCAGGAATTTTAACTGCCAAAAGAGTAGCAGAAGCCAAAGCTTCAAATTCTCAGGACGATTGGCCAACAGGTTACTCAATTGAATTGGATTTTCCTGTTGTCCAAGTAGCCGAGATGAATTCTGCTGATGTTGCTGCAATTTCTAAAAGCTTGAATGGTGCATCTGTGGTTGAGATCAATGAGACATCTCAGGGCTATTATGTTGTACGTATTATTTACCTTTTATATTTCCACTAGTGCATAAAGATAAAAATTCATGCAAGTCTCCTTTACAAAGGTACAAACATGAAGGAAATTGCTTTCAATCCCAGGACAAGGCATCGTAGGCAAAGTTTAATTAAAATTAGCCCTTCCTAGGGATATGAAGAAAATTTAGTTTTTGCAGATATTGCTCCCGTCAGGAGAGGCGGTGGCGGAATGCCAACCTCAGTTTGCTCAAATAATGAATTTCCCTGGCAGAGGAATAGTAATAACTGGACCTGCTCCAAAGGGTTCTGACTTTGATTTCTATAGTCGCTGCTTCTGGCCAAAGTTCGGAATCAATGAGGTAACTGCCAGAACTTGATATACAGTAATAGTATTGTGTACAATCAGATCAGATCATAGTCAATGAAAAGGGTAGTGCTGAATTTGCACAACCTATAGAATTAAGCCAATATATACTGTTGATATTATTTATCATACCCTCGACAACTACTGATCTGTATGTTGGTATAGCTCATGCTTCTTAGATATCTCACCTGTTCATATTTTTGTTTTTTGAAACAAAACTTTTCAGGATCCTGTTTGTGGAAGTGCTCATTGTGCTTTGGCTCCTTATTGGCGTAAAAAGCTTGGCAAATGTGACTTTGTTGCTTTATCGGTACTTCCTCTTTTCTACCAACTTCCCCCATACCCTCCGGTGCAGGGGCGGAGCCAATGAAGAAGTTACGGATTTATCTGAACCCAGTAACTTTGGTTTAGGCCCTGTATATGTGTTAAAAATCCAGCTAAATAAGATTAAATCCTAGATCCGCCTCTACTCTAGCGTGCACGAAAAAGTACAAGCTGAAATTCTTATTCATGTGTTTGTGCAATCTGGTACTTATACTAACCACATTTGTTCTCTTTTGGTTCAGGCCTCACCTAGAGGTGGCGTTATGAACGTGCATCTAGACGAGGAGAATCAGAGGGTATTTCTGAAAGGAAAAGTTGTTGCTGTCATGGAAGGTTCTCTTCTAGTTTAATGTACGAGTGGAAATCCATGATTTTTATTCATCGGACTGATACTATCATAAATTTAATAAAGTGGTGCAAGTACGTGTATTCTATATTGGTTTTTCCTATGTATTTCACTCTGAATTTTAGAGTATTATTCTCTTTTTGTAAGTTCCAGTGTGTTGAAAAACAACAATTTCAGATATCAGAATAAAATGCTTGAAATTAATAGTAGCAAAGACTGCATATCTTACAACATTTCATAAGTACATTCAAACTATGTAATTAAAACAAAACCAGGGTATATTGTCTTGCTTTAGGTTAATTTCAACTCAAGTTACTAGCAGTGGTAAAGTTGAAATTGGAACATGTGGTGTTGTATGACAAAACCGATGAACTAAACCCTAATCTCTGTTGTCTCAAATCAAATTGCAATAGATTGTCCTCCATTTGATGTCCCCCGATTATAATAGATGTCTTAGTCTTAACCCCACCATCTAAAAATCCTAAACACCAAACATCAACACCATCTCGAAAAATCCTAACCATTGAATTTGATCCGAATATCCTCCAAAACACATCATCACCGTGCATCACGAGATCAACGGTCGGCACGGCTGGTCCCACCCTAGTCTCCATTACCTCATCTGCATTATAACAAACCTTAAATGGTTCCACTGGATTTGTTACTGTGAGGTTGAGCTTAGTTGATTGATTTACAAATGTCTCGGTTAACGCTTTGTAGATGCTACTGTGTAGTAAGGTGTATGGAGTTACGGTGCTCAGCTTGGTCCCACCGAAACCATGTTCATCAACGGCTAGGATCTTCCGGTTCAGTTGTACAGTAACACCGTTGACTTTTATGGAAGTCAAATTAATGAAATAGTCACTCTGAACCGGGTTCAAGAGAAGTGGCGTGAACCGGAGGGTTTTTGAGAGGTCAATTTCAGGCAGAAAGTAATACGGTCCAGGTGTACCGAAGAAAGCCACTCCAGGAGCCGAAGGCGAACCGGATAGACATAGCGCAAAAGTGCGTGAAGATGAAAAGGCAGTGCTAACCTGTAAAGATGATTTCAAGATTTTAAATCAATCCATATGGAATATGAAGATTAATTCATCTATATCTCCCGTGCATATTCACGTTAATTTCTTAACTTCCTAAAAAAAAACTTTTTATAATAAGTTGCACAAATTAATATAGAATTACAACTTATTATAGTTAAATATATTTAGATATTATCTGAATTGTTTTAGATAACAACAACTATATCTCAATTCTAAACATATTATATGAATTATCATTGTTCAAATTGCTCCAATTAAACCCGTCTAGTCCTATTTTATAAGAAAATTAGTTTTTCTGTCACGTATATTTTTTATTGACATAGTAATCTATTATAAGACTGAAATATTCCTTACAAAATAACCTAAAACTTTTAGTACGTACATACCAAAAGTTCTCTTAATTATGTCATGATATTTATTGTAGTATTCACTCTAAGAAGAATCTTTAAGAATAAAATGAAATATTAAAGTTAAAAAACAGAAGACATTGGATACAGTCTAACCTGTGCGGTGAGTGAGAATCCGGACCGACCTAAACCGGCCAAACCGGCTACACCTTTCGTAAGGCCTTTCAACAAAGACGATTTAGAGCAAGATAACAGGAACTCGGAAAAACTCCTGAGCTGACCCGGATTCCGACCGTCAGTGACCGGCAACGCAAGCGAGTCAACAATAGCCTTACCGGTCGACGATTTGTGTGTAACAGAATTTAAAGGAGAAAGCGTACAGGGATTATTCGAACAATCAGGGCTAGGAGAGTGAAAACACTTGGCACAAGCGCGTGAGCCAAGAGCAGAGCACAAAGGGGAATCACAGGAGAGGGTTCGGTAAGTAGAGGAAATGTAGTTATTACTGGAACAATCAACCCAACTGAAAGAAGCGCCCAAATCAAGAAGGAGATTTGTGAGGTTTGGAGGGTTTTTGAGGTAAACTGAGAGTGAGTAGAGACGAGTTGCATGGTCTTTGGTAATGGGTGCTAAAACGGCTGAAAAGGAAGTAGAAATGAGGAGAGAAGAAGCAAAGAAGAAAAGGGTGACGCTGATGAGTTTATTGGGAAGCATTTTTCTGTGAAGAAATTGGCATTCTAACATTTTTGGGGGGGAGGGCAAAGTGAGCACCAGATCAAAGGAAAATTCAGTATTTAAAGTTCTAACATTTGAGGTTTTTAACGTTAACTGTCTACTATAATTTTAAAATTTATTAAAATTTTAGTAATTTTTCGAATACATATACACCTTTGGTGTCAGTTTATGTGATGTACGTTTTCTCTCTGTCATTCCAAAAAAAATAATGTTTAGAAATAATTTGATTTTAAATTTTTATTTACCTTTAATAAAAAAATTATAGTCACACAAATATTTATATCTTGTTTGAATTATAATTTTTAAATATCTTTCTTTTCTTCTTAAACTATGTAGTAAGTTAAACAACATCATATAAAATAGAGCAGAGTGAGAGACGACGATAACAACAACACAGTATAATCCCACTAGTGGGGTCTGGGGAGGGTACGCAGACCTTACCCCTACCCTAAGGTAGAGAGGCTGTTTCCAAATGACCCTCGACATTCTTCCCTCCAAGAACTCCCTACCTTGCTTTTGGGGTGACTCGAACTCACAACCTTTTGGTTGGAAGTGGAGGGTGCTTACCATCAGAGCAACCCATTTTGAGCAAAAATCCTAAGTTGAGCAAAAATCAGCTCTATCCAGCCCGGCATTTGATGAGAGTGTTGGAGTACAACTGTACAAGTAATGACTTTTGTTGGAGAACATAGGCTGAGTTATAGCAACTGGACAATGATGAGCTAAACTAACGACGCTAAATCTTCTGTGGCAGTGATGCAGACAGCAAATATATACAGACATATACTTTTTGTTGTTTGTATAAAATTGGATAAGGACAGATGTTTTTTATGTTTATCAGAATACCATTAATAGCTGTATCTCTGGACAAATTAGGTGTTTGACATCAACAAAATTGACAATATTTACGAACAAAACCCTGGATCACTTGGAGCATTTAAGTTGCTTGTCTACTAAGAATGCTGTTGAGAGTTGGTACAATATGGGAGTTAATAGTATGTGTCGGGTTTACGCTTCCAAACAGATCCTGTGTGAATATGATTGAGGAAATTAAACTAGTTAGCATTAAAAAATTTACACCGTATACTTGTTTTTGTGCGATTAAGAGAAAAACATGAAATGGTGATCACCATATTATCAAACAGAAAGAAATATCTCAAGTCCTTTTTCGGACCTTACATGAACGCGGAATGCATCAGATTGCTCTTTCGTATGTTTCACTAAGTTTTAATTTGATTATCTGTCTGGATGTGCAACTAATTATGCAAAAGTTCCGTAAAGAGGTCGCCCCATGTTTCCACAACCTCGGACAACTGAAACAGACAATATAAACGTAGTTGTCCTAACACCAAGCCATATTCAAATCAAAGTGAAATTAGGTAGGTAAGGTAAGGCGAGGACATGAACGATTTTGTGAAGGATGCCATCATTATCAGAAAGGGTACACGTCACCTTGAGCAGCAATAGCAATTAAGTATTACAAAAAGCCCCCAAAACACAGAACATAGACCACTAACACGAGCATTCTGTATGCTACGCTACCTCTATCTCCTTCATTCACTCTAAATAATACTTCGTAGTATACTAGTAACTAGTATCATTTTTTTTCAAATGAGTTTAACTTTTGTGTACTAATGACGTATTATATCTAAGGTGAAATTGACACAACAGGTATTTTTAATAACAAGTGACATAGTAACATGAAAATCAATTAAATAACTTGCAATAATTGATTAAATTACGCTAGTAACTTAAAAATAATTGACATTGTTAGAATATATATATATATATATATATATATAAACCCTTCTCAAATTGACCAATTTAGGCATAGGAGTATTACCTCCATCAAGTTGTCAGTCATCAATAAAAAACCTCCTAACACTTATATATGTTGGTACGTTCACCAAAACTAATGGCACTAGCTTGAAGTAAACTTCAGATTATTTGTAAAGCAGGAGCTTGCATGCGTTAGATCTCCTAGCTACTTTTAAGAGAGCCAACATTTGCTCAGAATATGCGTCATCTAGCCTTCTTTAAAACTTGAACCAAGAAAATTAAATGTCCTCGCTTTCAATCTTAGCTTTACACTCTCTTCATTTTTCTGTAATTAGACATCTTTAAGATGTTAATAATACCACTAGAAAACGCATTGAAACAGGCCAAGTGTTAGGTTGACTGCAAAATTGGGATAAAAAGAATTTGAAATGAGCTACCGGCAAAGCGAGGCAACTTGTCAGTCAAACAGAAAGTCCATCATATTCCAAAAACATTGAGAAGTCTACAACGTATGTTTTGGGATACAAACCATTGTTTAGCCAATCTTGACCAAACTCATTTCAGTTCAAGTAACCTTTATGACTTGTCCAAATTTAGCCCAACCCACTCATTTGACACCCCTACGTAGGATCCCGACCCCCACATCTGAATAAGCTTAGGCTAATCATATGGTGTGCACAGAAAACAACAGGTATATTTCATTTCAAGATCACAGCTCCTGCATAGACAATCAAGCTTCCACTTCGAGTGATAAGTTTAAAAGGAAAAGATGATACTATTTTACACTAACTTTCCGAGGAAATTTTCCAAACATCACCTAGACCTCTAATTTGATATTGTCTTTACATTCCCCAGCGCTCTGATGGACTGAGCAAATGAAAATTTTTATGCCCAGCTCTTGCCTCCACCATAACCCAGATACGCCCTAAATGATCACTCTTTGAACTTGGAAAATCAGTAAATGAGAAAAAGAATCCACCTGAATGATGAATGGTAATTGCAAAAAACCTGCAGCCATTTTTAATTGTGACTAAAACCTCCGCCGCCTCTCACCTCTCACCTCAATCCCTCAATGGTGAAAAAGAAAAGAACAGCAGAAAATCCCTCAATGCCTTCTCCACACATTTCTAAAAGAAGATCCACTGTGTCGTTTTACCCAGTCAGTGTATATAGGTAAACCTGCTACTTTATCAATCTCATCTAACAAGATATCCTCTGTAAGATTACCCTCTATGCTGTGCTTTGCCTGTCCATTAGATGTTTCATCGGTCAAAAATAGTTGTAAATGCTGTTAAAACGAAGGATGATGTTGCTATAAGACAAACCTCCTCGTAGACACTAATATGATCTGGGTTTGATTTGTCTGTTTGGATCCGCACAAAGATCCAAGCATTTTCATGAGCGTTCCAGGAACACTCTATTATCCTACCCGAGTACAGAGACAAGTCAGACCCATCTGCAGGAGAAAGTACCAACCAGACCAAACTTGGTTAAGAAAACTTGAGGAGGAAGTCATATTATCAACACCTTATTTTTTGCAGAACAAAAGCAAAGGAATTTGCTAACATTTCCTAATAGAATTCAACGGATAGATCTTCAAATTCTCAGTGCCAGCTGGTACAGACGAGCCTTACAAACAAAGGGAAGGAAAGGAGAGATCTTTTTGCCACTGGAAACTCTTAGAAGGGAATATGAGCTCAAAGAAAGGAGAAAAAGAAGTGATCATCAAACCTTTAAACATGACTCTGCAACCTTCAATTAGTTTCTTGTTTCCATGTTCTTGCAGATAAAGCAAATTGCTACCGTCGACTCCCACCTACCAATGCCAACTTGTTAATCAGATTATCCTGGTAGTAAAGTGATCAGAGCCACTACTATGTGATGTTATCTCCTACTGTTAATGTATAGACAAGAAAAAGCTCAGCATATAAACACTACAAATTAAACTGCAGTTTGAGAGCTAACGATGAAAGAAATTATAACCACCTCAAAGAGAAAATCAACAGTATTCTTTCCAGGATATTTCCATTTCAGACGCCCATCATGTTCACAAGGCACATAAGTTGCATTCCAGGCCTGTATTATAAATTATCAGGAGCCAGATACAAGCAATTTGCTATCTAAAGCAGAAATTAGCTTCAGAATGTACCAACCATAACAAAGTGACTTGCTGGTCCCGGCAGCTATACGTTAAAAGACAAAACACGCATGCAGACACATCAAGAGTGCACAACAAGCATGTAAGTGAAGGTAATTACACTCAATTTGGGTGGACAAGTTCTCTCAAGTCAGATCTACGAGAGTGCATCACTTGGGAGCATTTGCAGATGAAATCATTTCATCCAATTTCTCTTCAAAATTTCATTTTCTTTCACTTTTTCAGTAAGATGAACTGAAAATTGTAAACATGCAATGATAGAGTATCGAAAGGTTCAGTAGTGCAAAGTCTGGTACTTTTAGGTGTCTTTTTGGTATTAGGAAGCAGATACCAATTCAGAACTTTGTTACCAGAAATGTTCTTTTTAGTCTAAATGGAAAAGCTAGGTCTGAATAAATTGTTTTAAAAATTTCAGAGTATATTTACTTTAGGATTAAGATACTGAATCTAAGTTCCAAGCTTATTTTGCTTTCCATCTACAGGTTTATTCTTCTTTCTTTTCTTTTATCATATATTCTGTTTATTTTCTCTATTATAGTGTGAATGTTCGTGTTGCTTTTACTTCTGGTCCTTTTTCTTTAGCTCCAGATCCTATCATGTTCCTATTCTTTCTTTAGATGTTGATTCTCTTTCAATTTCTCCATTCATTATTTCATTAAAGACCACAACCGGGTCTCTCTTTTTCCTTTTCTTTTCTTTGCTACCTTAGTATTTTCATGTAATCCAAATTCAACTTCTTTGCATAAAAGTATTCCGGCTTCTGTCCTTGAAAATTTATTTTAAATAGCATCCCTATCTGAATTGACACACACACGTTTGTGTGTGTGTGTGTGTGTATATATATATATATATATATATATATATATATATATATATAGAGAGAGAGAGAGAGAGCAGTTCTAATGAGCTATATCTCTGTTAATGAAATTGCTTGATCTACAATGTTATTAACTCTATTCAATTCATTAAATTTGATCAAATTAGCTGAAGGAACAAAATGCTGCAGGTAAGCAGATCTTCCCAGGCCAAATGACGAGCTTGATCTATCCAACTCCAGCCTAATGCCCCTAGTCCTCATTCCAGGATGAATGAAATTGCAGACTTCACTAGCACAATTTTAAATGTATTGGTATCTAAATGAGATACAAAGAAGCTTGATAAACTAAGGACACTACTAGTTAAGGTTGGGCCAGAATTTCCTTAAGCTCTTGTAGGGTGTACTGAACATCATAATTTAAATTGTATCTAAATGATCTTGATATGAAAAATTGCTTGTTAATGTTAAAGCAGATACAAGTAGCTCCCATAGCACCTGAAAGATAAGACCATCAGTTGAATGTGGAAGACTTGGCGTTATATCTTTGATCAGCTTAGAAGCTGCAGACATCAAATAGAAATCCTTCCTCCTCACCTGGCATGTGCAAAACAATCATCAGGACAGAAGGGATCATAAACTAACATGTAGAGAGCCTTTATTGAGATCATACATACTTCAAATGGTTCCAGGTCATATTGGTAGTATGGATTTACACATGTGAATAAGAATTCACGTTCGAAGTTTCGGGGTCGGATCACCTCGTCTTCAATTAGCATTAACCTATGGTGGAAAGGTAGCTGCAAAAGTATTTGGATGCACAAGTCATAAAATAAGCAACTTTTCATGAAAACCCAACCAAATTAAAAATTTACTATATGCCAAAATGCTGACTGTTGAAAGAAAACGATACAGTGCTTGCCACAGAAAGCAAATCTGTCACATAATGGAAGAGAAAGATGAAAATGCCCGTGAAAGAATAGTCCACATGTCTAATACCAAAAAACTACTCCAGTGAACCAGTATTTTCGAACACATGATTGACTGCAGAAGTCTGAGGATTAATCGTCCTTATGACATTCTCAAAACAGATAAATTACAACCTAAGAAGCAACTACTCCCTCGTTCCAATTTATGTGACTTTTCTTATTAGTATGTTCCAAAAAGAAAGACACATTTCTGTATTTGGAAACAATTTAACTTTAAACTTTCCATTTAACCCACTTACCCTTAATGAGAAACTTTTATAGTCACACAAATGTTATGGAATGTTTATGACCACAAGTTTCAAATGTCTTATAGCCACACAAATATTATGGCATGTTTAAGACCACAAGTTTCAAAAGTTTTCTTTTTTTCTTAAACTCCGTGATGAGTCAAACTACGTCACATATATTGAAGCAAAGGGAGTATATTCTACACTCTTTTGGAGAAGTTGATTGTCGCAACAGTACTATGGATATTTGCATCTCTCATACTTGTACGATAAGAGGTATGCAGAACATAGATCGCAAAAGATTCGTTCAAGTCATTTTGGCCGATAAATATGTACACGAAGACATACCTCTGAAACAGAGGATTCATCAATTGCTATCATATCATAAATGAGGTAAATAGTCCTCTTCACTTGTGTCTCTGGCTCAGTCTCAGTAACCAATTCACCATCAAGTAACGTGTAGCGATGAGTAACGTCAGCTCTACCCTAACAGACAGGAAATTCGTGAATCTTCTACAGCAGAAAAAGACTCGAAATCATAAAGCTGCAGAACCAGTATCCCTCACGATGAAGCACAAGAGGTCCTTAATGGATGAAGTACCTGATAGATATATTTGCAAGGAAACCGCAACTGAACCTTCCTGAAATAGAACTGTGTATCAATCAAATAACAACCCTCCCTATCTATTAGCATCATGTATCGTGGCCCCTCAGCACTCCAGGTGACATGGTAGAGTTGCTGGCTCAGAAGATGCAATTTGTCCCTACAATTTGACGCAAAGCATCAAAGTTCCAGAAAATGAAATCAAGATACATTGACACATATCTAAAAGTATGCTTCCAGTAACCTGGAAATCTAATAATATACTTCAGACATAAAAGAAAATTAATTTCTTAACAAGAAATAAATGTTAATCATGTCCAAAGGACAAAACTATAATACTACAACACCCACCATTTGCCACATAAAATCTTAAATAAATTATGAGAACAAAGAACCAAACATGAAAAATAATTCTTAATTAGCATCATAACCATGCTCAAAATATCCCTTTCCAAGTGCAATTAGTAAAATCCCTGATCTATGCTTCAATATTATATAAAGCATGCACATTTTTTGAGAAACTCGCATGCAACTGAAATTACTTGCCAATCCTAAGCGTACACAGAACAGCTAAAGATCACTCTTCCAGCCAATGGAAGACTCAGATCTTTGGCACCACGTGCATCTTTTTGGAATACAATGTTTGGCCATTCAAGCTGGTGTAAAATATTGCCTAAATATTGTAGAAGTCGGGTATAAGAGAGTTTTTTGCCAAATTAGTGCCTGTGTAAAGATATATCCAAAAAGAAGAATTTATAGTTCAACCTGTTGAGAGAGACCGAGTGTGATCCTGGACTTCGGGTATTACTCCTTGCCTAAGGACCAAAAGATTTAGTTATGTACCAAAAGAAATCAAAAGAAATAATAATAAATATTATATCAAGCGCATAGCAAGCACCTAAAGCAAACAGGAAAATACTTGTACGTGCAAAGCAAGAACATGACTATCATTCAGGAACTATACGTAATTTGTTTCATCTGGGACCTGGGTAAGTATCTGGAAGAATATTCAAAATTAAAAACAATGCTACTTGCAAGCAAATCTTCCATGAGTATGAGTAAACAAGAGATCTCCAATTCATATAAGATACAGTAAAAGAAAGTAAAATACACATGTTGTGATGTGAAAAATGATAAAACTTTTGCATAACTGGAGCCTGTACATGCAAATTAAGCACTTGATAGCAGAAGTTCTTCATCCTCTGAACCTCTGCAAATGGGATAGGTTCGCCCCCAAAATCTGCATCTGACATAGCTCCTGCTTTTGTAAGATTCCCCTGCAATAACGAGGTTCTGGCATGTTGAATAAAGATGAGGAACAAAAAGGGAAGAAGACAATAGGTACATACATGAATCCTGATTGATGAGCAAATAGCGTGCTGTTCAATAGGCAGCTTATATATAGCAAACCAGATCAGACTTGAAGAATACTATCAGCAGAACAATGAGAAAACCAATCCAAGTCATACAATCATCATTACAAGGTCAATGATATTATCCTTACTAGAGCAATTTTTCTTCAAGGAAGCAACAAAAGTTGCCACAAAACCAAAGACATGATTGTTTTCAAGAAGCATCAGCTTTACAACAATTTATCGCAACTTTTAGGTTGCCGCCAAATCCAAAATTAAAGTTTTACTCCATAATCTGCCTAAGCAAATTAAGCAGTGGAGATACTTGTGCCATTATGACACAGCCTTTGTTGAGAATATAGTGTATATTAGTTAGAACCAATTAGGAAGATATTTACTTGTAAGTAAGTTGTCTTAATTTCTTTCCCAGTTTAGAATAGGTGTATTTACTATTTAAACACCCAATAGCTTGGGAGAATAAACAAGAACTACAATCTTCAATTCTTCCTTTTGTGTTATATTTCTCACAGCCTTATCCTAAATGTTGGGAAGCATACAGTTCATGCTCCTTTTAGACTTGGCAGAAATAGAGTGAAGATAAATAGTGATGCTAGCTTGCTGTCAACAACTTCTTGTTGTCTTTAAAGAAAATCCGCAATATTCTAAGGAATCAGTTCTTTTGGTAATCAGCAAACTTATAGAACGGTAGTATAATATGAAAAGTGAATCAAATCTCTGCAAGTGAATGCAAAATAAATGTGGCACTTCCCTAGTTAACCTGCAGCACTAGAAAAGACGGCTCAAGTAAAAACTCAAACAACCAACTTCATTGGTTCGTGGAGTTTGATATGCCACACTGGCCAACAATGTGACTTTGTAACTTCACACAGTGATTAACTTCATACAGTGTGATTGTGATTATGTACGCATCTAAGTACAATATTCACATCTATAATCAGAGTGCTCCTCATAGTAACTAATAATTGCTTCATGCATGATCTTTCACCAATTCAATAATAGTGCACTAATTGCTCCAGGGTTGAACCTGTGAGAATTTTCTGATATATCAAAGCGGCAACTGTTCGCCAAATAATCTCAAAAGAGCTACTTACAGAAGAAGGAGCAACAGCATCATTATCTTGATCAGCATCTCTCTTCCATTCTGGAGTTTGGGGACAAACGAGAGGTTCAGGCTTCGATTGCAAATAAAAGTCATATAATGCTTCAACATACTTCTGTCTGTAAATTCCAGGAGGGCGTGCTCGGGAAAATATTGCTATTGCCTGAAGATAAGACAGACATATATTCTAAATTATGTTGGAATACTAAGAAGAATAAAACAATTAAAAAAAAAAATAGATCACTAACCTCACTAACACTAACTGACTGATTACGTACGAGAAAATGTACAATCATATATCCTGTTCGGTTGTGACCGTGAGTGCAGTGGACAACAGCATACTTGCTTGCTTGAGATTCTTGACATGTAAATTGCACGATCTGCAATCAAATATAAGTTCTGAAGATGAGACACTCAGCAAAGTGAAAAGTAATTATCACACTGCCATAGGCGCCCTTCCCAGATATGCAGAGCATGATGAAAAGATAGCTGACATGCACGCGACAGCAGAAGAAGAATTACCTCAGAAACAAATCTATCTACAGATTCAGCATCAGGTACAGAGTCCTGTCCCGGGCATCGAATCTGGATAAACCGAACATAGCATATCACTGGCCAGTTAGCCATGAGATCAAAGATATATAAAACTGCCCATATTTACCTTAACATGTCTAATATCATGACTGGTCCAATCTGATTCTGGATAGTAACGGTCAGTGTTTGTTAAATCAACCACCAGTCCTATCTGCAATTGATTGTTAGTAATGCAAGACATGGATGATGGCTATTGAGCTAAAGATAAGATGAAATATAATGCAAGACATGGATAATATGTTTTATATATATATATATATATATATATATTGAACAGACGCTAAAAATCCAACTAGTAGGAAGATTAGCCGTAAGCAAGATTAACAGACAATGACACAAATAAAATCTGATGTAGATGCATATCTTAGGTAAGACTTCTACAAGGTATCAACTCACACACAAACACTTAATATTCTAGCTTCAGTACTTCACTGCCAGAACTACTATTAAATAAGCAGGAGTCTCAGCAGCCACCATCTTTGAGCCACATCTCTCTCTAAATGACGACACTGAACACATATCTACTTGTCCTATAAACTCAGAGACATTAGATACCAAATCTTTTGGTTGTATATGAGAGCACAGGTCCTCATACGTGCAGATAACTTTCTTTCAATTTCTTTCTTTTACTCTTTTCTTATACGACAACCAACTCCTTTTATGATACTAGTATAAAAACTCACAAGACTTGACCTTAAAAATTACTGGATCCAGCCAAAGGTTTTACTTTTTGATAAAAAGGATGTTTAATGATGAAAAGGTTTTTCTTGTTTTCTTTGTATAATTCTGTTTAATAAAGAATTTGGATAATTACTTAACTTCAATAGATAAGTCAAATGAGACTACAGCCAATCCGTATAGGAAATAGTAAGCTCCCTCTACTCCTGCCCCCAAAAAACAAAAAACAAATAAAGAGAAGGTATACACATTAAACATACACACATACACTTACTTCCTTCTCAAAGGAGATCAAAATAAAATCAGGTGGAATTTCTCAGGAATTAACCAAGACACAAAAGCCCACTAAATAAAGCATGACTAAAACAAGAAACAACAATGTTGGGAGAATGTACAAGATAGGAGTGACGGAAAAGAGAGCTACAATGCAATGGTTCTTCAGATGGCAATTAAGGAGAGAAATTGGTGCAGAAAGATATCAATTATATATCCATTAAATCAGCACGGATAGTATCAAGATAATAATCACCAAGTTAACCTTAATTTTAAGTGGCAAGGGTAGGGAGGAAGAGATTAAGCAAATAGTAAATGTGATAACCAGAAGAAAATATTGGTCACTGCACCACTTACTTCTCTTCCTAAACATCTTTGCTTGTCGATTAATCCTTTTGGGGTGTATCTTTCTCCAGGAGGGATGTTCTTGTCGAATGATTCACTTAAAGGCACTTTTGATGGGATAATAAAACCTATGTTATCACCATATGGAGGGCAATATAACCAACCTGTAAAAAGACACTCTTAACGTTAAAGAGAGGCTTATGTGAATGGAAAATATGTTTCTCTTTTAAAAGTAAAAACTTAGTAAATGCAACAATTCATGGAACAAAACAAGATGAGAGCTTATGAACATTGGGACATCCAGCTTATTACACAATAACAACATCTTGGACATGCATGCTTGTGGAAACAATCAGATGACTGAAGATGAAATTGAAGAACCTAGTACACCCCTTCAGGGCTTAAGACCAAAAATAAAATGACAATGGAAGGAAAAAGGGACAAAATTATCAGATAGGTGTTTAATTTTTACACGCTAACGGAACTATCTTTTGAATTATCATGTTAGTTACAACTATGAATACCGTAAAACCTAGAAAGAAGGTAAATAACCTACTACAACAACAACAACCCAGTAAAATCCCACAGATGAGGGGCGGTGAGGGGTTTGAGGAGGGTAGTGTGTACGCAGATCTTACCCCTACCCCGATGGAATAGAGCGGTTGTTTCCGATAGACTCTCAGCTCAAGAAAACAAAAAAGACGAAAATAGACAATATATCAGTACCATCAACAGAAATCATAGAAATAATAACAGCATCATAAGAACCAGAAAATAGATGAAACGCAATAACAATAACCAGTAAATAAAGCCTGGTGCTATGAAAAACGGAAGAATAATGTGAACACAACATTAACCACTAGCCGTCTAAGACACTCTATCAGACTAGCCTCACACCCAGTACAAATAGAAAAATGCTCAACTACCTCCTAACCTACAGTCCTAATGCTAGACCTCCACACCTTCTTATCAAGGGCCATGTCCTCGAAAATCTGAAGTCATGCCATGTCCTGCCTGATCACCTCTTCCCAATACTTCTTAGGTCGCCCTCTACCTCTTCTCGTACCGCCAAAGCCAACCGCTCACACCTTCTTACCGGGGCATCAGGGCTTCTCCTCCGCACATACCCGAACCATTTTAGTCTCGCTTTCCGCATCTTGTCATCAATAGGAGTCACGCCCACCTTCTCCCGAATATCTTCATTCCTAATCTAATCCATACTAGTGTGCCCGCACATCCACCTCAGCATCCTCATTTCTGCTACTTTCATCTTCTATATATGTGAATTCTTAACCGGCCAACACTCTACCCCATACAACATGATCGGTCTAACCAGCGCTCTATAAAACTTACCTTTGAGTATCGGTGGCACTTTCTTGTCACACAGGACTCCAGATACTAACCTTCATTTCATCCATCCCACCCTTATACGGTGTGTGACGTCATCGATCTCCCCGTCCTCCTGGATAACCGACCCAAGGTACTTGAAACTGCCTCTCTCTTGGGGATGACCTGTGATCCAAGCCTCACGTACATGCCCGCTTCCCTCGACTCGGGGATGAACTTGCGCTCCAGGTATTCTGTCTTAGTCCTGCTCAACTTGAAACACTTAGACTCAAGGGCCTGTCTCAAAACCTCCAAACTCTCATTAACACCGTCTCGCGTCTCATCAATCAGAACTATGTCATCAGCGAATAACATACACCATGGCACCTCCCCTTGAATATGTCGTGCATGGGCGAAGCTACAGTCTTGTAAGAGTGGTCAATTGACCACCCTTCGTCGGAAAATTACATTATATATATAGGTAAAATATTAAATTTTAGAGGTATATAACATATATTGAACACCCTTTGCTGGGAATTATTTTTTACTTCTTTCAAGTTTGAACACCCTTGGAGAAATTCCTGGCTTCGCCATTGTTGTCGTGTCAGTGCGTCCATCACCGGGGCAAATAAGAACGGGTTGAGCGTCGATCCTTGATGTAACCCCATAACAACCGGGAAATGCTCTGAGTCGTCTCCCACTGTCCTACACTGAGTCTTAACTCCCTCATACATTTCCGTGATCACTATAATGTAAGCTATTGGCACACCTTTTACCTCCAGGCATCTCAAAAGAACCTCCTAGGGACCTTGTCATACGCTTTCTCCGGGTCAATAAACATCATATGCAGATCCTTCTCCCTATCCCTGTATTGTTCTATCAACCTCCTAATAAGATGGATAGTTTCCGTGGTTGAACGATCCGGCATGAACCCGAGCTAGTTGTCGGATATAGACATCGTCCTCCGGTCCTCCTCACCCTCACTTCCACCACCCTCTCCCAAACTTTCATGGTATAACTTAGTACCTTAATACCCCTATAATTGTTACAACTCTAGATATCACCTTTGTTCTTGTACAACGGTACCACCGTACTCCACCTCCACTCATTTGGCATCCTCTTTGTCCGGAAAATAACATTAAACATCCCAATCAGCCACTCCAAGCCTGCTCTACCCACGCACCTCCAAAATTCTACCGGAATTTCGTCGGGCCCGGTTGTTCTGCCCCTACTCATCTTACGCATAGCCCCCACAACCTCTTCAACCTTAATGCGCCCACAATACCTAAAGTCTCGGTGACTCTCCGAGTGCCCCAAATCACCTAGCACAATATCCCGATCCACCTCTTCATTCAGAAGTCTATGAAAGTAAGTATGTCATCTCCGCTTAATCTGAACCTCCCCTATCAATACTCTACCGTCCTCGTCTTTGATGCACCTCACTTGATCCAGATCACGAGCCTTCCTCTCTCTCGCCTTAGCCAGCCGAAATAACTTCTTATCCCCGCCTTTGTCCCCCAGATCCTCGTACAGACGACGAAACGCTGCAGTCTTAGCCTCCATGACCGCCACATTTGCCTCCTTCCTCGCTACCTTATACATCTCTCTGTTCGCTCTCCTCTCCACCTCGCCTGTGCTCCTTACTAACTTTAGGTCCGCCGCCTTCTTTACTTCCACTTTGCCTTGGACCACTTCATTCCACCACTAGTGGCCTTTGTGTCCACCTGAGAAACCCTTCGAGACCCTTAACACCTCTCTCGCCACCTCCCCTACACAGTTGATCGTCGTCGTCGTCGTCGTCGTCCACATAGTAGCGCTCGCGTGCCCACTACTCATCCAGGCTCCCATAGCCGATAACCTCCCCTCCAACTCCTGAGCTTTATTCTTAGTCAAGGCTCCCCACCTGATCCTCGGTCGTCCTCGAACATACCTCTTTTTCCTCTTTATCATGATACCGACGTCCATCACCAAGAGCCTATTCTGCGACGCGAGGGTCTCACCCGGGATAACCTTACAATCCTTGCACAACCCTCTATCGCACCTCCTGAGGAAGAGATAATCAATTTGAGTCTTCGCCACCGTACTTTGAAAAGTAACCAAATGCTCATCCCTCTTCGGAAAACTAGAGTTCGCAATTACCAGCTCAAATGCCTTAGCGAAATCCAACAGCGAAGTTCCTCATCCGTTCCTATCCCCAAAGCCGAAGCCGCCATGCACCTCGCCATAGCTACCAACAGTCGACCCAATATGACCATTGAAGTCCCCTCCTATAAATAACCTCTCAACAGGCGGAATACTACGCACAATCTCATCCAACCCCTCCCACAAGTGCCTTTTAACCTCCTCATCCAAGCTTGTTTGCAGCACGTAAGCGCTAACGACATTTAGGGTGCACTCTCCAACCACCAACTTAATAGTCATTAATCTATCATTCACCCGCCTAACCTCAACCACAGACTCTCTAAGTTCCCTATCCATTAAAATACCCACTCCATTCTAAGGTAAATAACCTATTATAATCAGTTAAATAATACTATAAAAAAATTACATGTTACAACAATAATAACAACAACTAAGCCTTAGTCCCAAACAAATTGGGTCGGCTACATAAATTCTCCCTTCTCCATTTAAGCTCAACTCATATCATCACCATACCAAATAAAATAAAAGTGAAAATAAGATAGATAGGTAGATAGATATATATATATAAATATTAGTAATAATAACAATAATAATAGAAGTTCTTTAACACGACTAAAACCTATTGCCAACTAGTAGATATCACTTACATGAATCGTATTCTTTCATTGTGTCATATCTTTAGCTAAGTCTATATTGATTCCAAGTATTTGTAGTCTTTCAAGACAATTTCCTTCCATGTGATTTTAGGTCTATCTGCCCTCATTTTAACACCTTCATTCATCACAGTTTCACACCTACTAATCGGTGCATTTGCAGGTTGATACAGGAAATGACCAAACATTCTCTAGCGAACTCTCATTTTATTTTCAATGCGTGCTACTTGCATCTTATGGTGGATGTGGTCATTTTTAATCCTATCTAATCTTGTATAACCGCACATCCATCTTAGCATTTGTATCTCTGCACACTCGTCTTATGGAGATATTGGACTTTAGTGACCCAACATTCACTACCATATAACATTGTCGGTCTTAGAGTATTCTTTAGAACTTGTCTTTCACTTTGCTAGGCATCCTTCTATCACATAACACCCCGATAGCACTTTTCCCATTCAACCATCTGGTTTTAATACTATGAGTAACATCTCACTTTTTATTCAGTTTTCTTGAAACAACGAGCCTAGATATCTAAATTGTTTGTATTTTTGCAATCCCTTTAGCCTTACCTCAATTCTTATCATGGCATTGTTATTAAAGGCTACCGCTTAAAAACTGAAGCTCAGAAAAGCTAGAGGAGGGCGCTTCACTTCACTTAAGTTGCGCTTCACCTGTAGGCAAGGCACTAAGGCGTGCGCACTCATTACCAATGTCTTTTATCTTGAATCGAGGTACTAAACAACCAACATAATCGGCAAAAACGTGTATTACTTGTTAAGGAAAACATCATGAATGAATTTATTTATTTATTCTTAAACTACATATGTATTTTTATCTTTTTTCTTTATTGCGCCTTTATATACTAAAGCCCACACTTAAAGTGAGCTTTGCGCTTAAAGCCCGATAGAGCTGGAGCATTTTTCCGGAGCTTTTCGCCTTTGACAATATTGTATCATGCTGACGAAACTTGTTGTGCATGTATGCAGTCTTACTTCTACTTATAACCTTTATTCTCTAAAGTGCTTCTCCATAGTTCAGGCTTTTGGTTGACACCACTGCTAATTTCGTCAATTAGCACAATATCATCAGCAAAAAATATACACCATCGACCTCGTTTTGTGTTATGTTGGTTAATTCATCCATAACAAGGCAAACAAAATAGAAGCCCAATGCTAATCCCTGGTTTAGATCTACTGTTATAAGAAACTCCTCTGTATCTCCTGCTATTGTTCTCATGCTAGTGACAGCTCCTTCATACATGTCCTTTATGGCATATGTATTTAATATGAATTACTTTCTTCTCCATCACCCATCACAGGACCTTGTTACTCTATCATATACTTTCTCTAGGTCAATGAATACCACGTGTAGATCTTTCTTCCTTTCATGATAAATTTTCATCAATAATTGAAAAGAAAAACCTATACTGTCAAAAACTTTCAGAGGTACATAGCTAACTACCAGTAACAGTTTACTTAGAGTAGCAAATTTTAAGTTGAGGGTTAACACACAAACTAATTGTGATCAGAAATAAACTGAACGGAAATGTCTTCAGCACTTGAATCAAAAGCAGAGAACATAAGCATCGGGAGTTCATCCGAATTGAGCATCTTAATTTATCAGTTATAGCAAAGTAGAGCTTAAGTTTTTAACCTTGTTGCACAGGACAGAGTATATAAAACGACAATTTTCAATATCTAATTATGCTCGTCCAGTATGGCGCTTAAGTTATATACCCTGCCAGTGTAAAGTCTCTTTAGTTTAACCAGCTGTAACATGTAAATTTACTTTCTTTTCTAGTTATTTACACTAACACACTATTTCCAGTAGTTTTTAAGTTACCTAATCGTAATAATTAAACCTGGTAATTAGTCATCGGAATGAGGGTTCACTGAGTTTTTCCGAAGGTAAACGTGAGCTGAACGTAAATCTAAGATGTTAATTAGTACCGTCAAGTGAAGTTAAGAACAAGTACCTGAAGGTAGGCTATAACGGTCGAAAAACTTGCGAGGTTTATTATAGCGAGACCGCCAATTATTATGCGTAGAAGAGGAAGAGACGTGCATTGAATATTCGCCAAATTGCTTCCTTTTCTTCAATTGTTCTCCTTCTACTACTTCCATCAACGCCTTTCACGGAGCATATGCCAAAGTCTCCGGCTATGCGCCGCCGTCAAGGACAACTGCAGACCTTGCTGGTTTTTGTTGCAAAGGGAGGGAAAGGGAAATAAAATTGTCTGCAGGAGAAAAGGCGTTGAATTTGTAATGGGAGTAATTTATGACCTCTTGGTTTACTACCCTATTTTTCCTTTATGTCGAGTCTTATAATTGTAAAACAATATTAATATTTTTTAAAACAAAGCTTTGAGTAACTAATTAAACATGAAAGAATAAAGCAAGTTCATATAAATGATTAATGTGGATCGTTATAAGATAACTTATTTGTCGATGTTAAAATAATTGGATCTTGTTTGAACCTACAAAGATGAATAATTAGGGGTCGTTTACTTGAAAAATAATTTATCTTAAGATTATAATACGGAAATTAAATAGTGACGTGATTAATTAGTGGATATATTTTTATTGGTGTATATTTGGTTTATCGGAGTAGTAATGAAATATATAGTGTATCATAAAAAATATATGGTTGGACTTTGGTGTATACAAGATAAGTTAGATAGTTTTAATTTTATTCTTGGATCCTTGGATTTTATAAAGGACTTTGGGGTAAGAGCGTTGGAGAATGACATATTTGTCATTTTAGTATTTTATCCAAAATTAGTAATTTCATGATTATTATCTTACTCTCAATGTAAGATAGAATAATTGTAATATCAATTAATCCAGGAATTGCTAATTTTAGATTCAAAAATTGAACTAAACACGGAATAAAATAATCTCGCATCTAATTCAAAAATTATTATCCCTTATTTGATCAACTAAACGATCCCTTAAAGTTTAAATTCGGGGAAAAAGAGATATTTTTTAATACAATATTATTTTCTACTTGGGTCGCATATATACTATGCGGTTGTATACAATCAATTATGTTGGTATCACCTTTTTTCGCCCGATTAAAATTTACTTTTTTGATTATAGTTATGTGTTATTATATATATATGATGAATTGTTATCATTCGTATATCACTTTTTGTGTTGGGTTTTATCTTCAACGCACACTTACTATTCAATTTTATCTTTGTATGTTACTTTTTGGCTGACTGGCCAAAATCGTGCTATTTTTATGTTCACCGGTGTCTCCATCAGGAAAGTTTACCATCACTTAGCCAAAAAATGCTATTTAATAAATTTTTTCCAATAAAAAGTTACTAATAATATATAATACTTGGGAAAAAGGTACTTCTTTCAATAAGCATGTTAAAATTGTTGAATACACGGATCTAGACACTATATAAAATTGAGAAAGATTGAAAGTAATTTGGATAAATTTGAAGTTAAAATTCATAGTTGAAATTATTTCATACATATGCGTACTTGAATTTACACAAATATGTATGGGATATATAAAAATACAAAGGGACACTCGAGGAATACACATGGGGATACATACTTCTTTCATGGTCCCCGTTTACTTTGAATTTGACTCAAATTTCAATTCAAACTACTACAAATCTCTACCAAATCATCCCAAAATTAAAATTTAAACTCTTTAAAATATACCTAATCCATTTCAACAATACTCATTCGAAAGAAATTCCAATATCAGAAACCCGAATTTTCAAACTCAAGCTTAAGCGAGGTTCAATAATTTTTAATAGTAAAAATAAAAATAGCGTGAAAACAATATGCTTCCATATTTTTTTGTAGACACCACCAAGTCTCGAAAGTGGAAGCCATCATGGAATCATAAATGACCACAACTCTGTTGAGTATTTCTTAAAATGTGTGAATAGAAAATGGAAAAGGCACTTTTTAAACTATATGTCTTCTTCTCATCTATTTATTGCTTAGATATACAAAGACATTATTATAGATTTTTTACTACCAAATCTCCAATAAATTTTTGCATATTTGTAAAATCAAATGGAGTATGCATTGTGTGATTTGCTCCGCCATTTGAGTTTGTCGAAGTTTTGTAATTTACATTACCGCTATTATATAATAGTTTTTCATTATATCCTAGAAAGAATTCATCTAGATACCTTAGGCAACAGTAAGGGGATTAAATTCCTTAAGGACACGCACAGAAATTGTGATCTCGGAATATTTTTGCATTTTTAGTTTTAACCTTTTATTTTCTAAATTTTCGTTTATGAACGTTATTTTATTAACAAACTATTTATTATGTTGGAAAACTTCCTTAGAAATGTACTGTCATGAGCGGCTTTCTAGCCATGCCCATGACCCCTTGGATGCGCCCCATGGCATCCTAACGAGCCTCCCAACGACTAGCACCATGGACGGCCATGTGGTGTTGGTTGCGCCAAGTGAAAAGCGCGTTTGTGCCTATGTCACCCCATCTATAGCCCTCGCCAATGCCCAGCTGCAGTCAGATGCCAACAATGCCCCTCGGCAAGTTGTGATAAGTAGAAATTTTGACCGCTTATTTGCTCTCTTTTACTTGCGTTTTAGCTCAAAAATGCTTAAAGGTATTCCCGGGAACTAATAAAATGTGCTTTTCGTGCAGGAATATTGGGAGACAGGCCAAAGAAGTCAAAATCAACTCATAAAGGAGTCAAAAATGAATAAGGACCAAAACAAGGCAAAAGGCCCACAGTGCGGACCGCACAATACTGTGTGCGGCCGCACAACAATGAAACATCACTGTCAGATGTCTTTCAGAGTATACGGACCACACAATTATTGTGGGGACGCAGAAGAGGAGGTTCAGAGAGTTAATTTTTGGGCAGGCTGAAGATATGCGGACCGCACCATAATTGTGCGGCCGCAGGATGACAAGTACGCCCACACTCATAATTACGCGGTACGCAAAAGAGAAGAATCAGAGAGCCATATTCCAGTTCAAGTGTGCGGCCGCACTCAGAATTGTGCAGTCCGCACAGTCAAATGAAGTGCGGCCGCATCCCACTTTTATGCGACCGCAGAAGGCCCAGTTGACCAGTCAAACTCAGAGTGCGGACCGCACACAGAATTGTGTGGCCGCACAACCTCCGCAGTGGTATTTTTGTCAGATATTTTTAGCTTAGTATGAATAGAACTTTTTGTCATTTTTAGGGTAAGTTTTGTTTTGGGAGAGCACATGAGCCGTTTTTCTTTACTGTTTTGAGTAATATTGTACTAGATTAGCTTCTAAACATTAAACTTTCTTTCCCTAATCAATTATTATGCATTATATCTTAATTTTTTCTTGTATTTCTTCATTTTTCATGAGTAGCTAAATTTCTAGCTAGGGTTGTGGCCCAACCCTAGTGTGGATACTTAATGGGTGTTTGATTTAGGACTTGTTTGTGTTTAGGTTAGTGATATTTAGCATAGTTCTTGCTTGAATTCAAGAATCAATGGTTGCAAATATTGATTCATGCCTAATTGACTTAGTCTCTACCTGAGAAAGAGAGACTAAGTCTAGGAAAACATGGCTAACAAGAAATTGGAGTAAACTCAAAAAAATTGATAGCCCCAATTAAAGGGGTTGAATCTAGAGATAGTAAGACCCGACTTGAGCATTTATCACTTATTTTGTGCAATATCCATTTGGACTTGAGAAAGCCAAATTGGGCAAAATCACTCAAACTACCGAGAGGTATATAGTAGGTAATTGCGTGTGATTGCTATATTGCAATCCCGACCAATCAAACTTGCCCTAGAGTTTATAACCCATTAGGTAACCACCTAGGTGGAAGTCACGACCCTAGATCTTTTATCATTTGAAAAACAACCAAAACCAAAAATATTGTCTTCTAGTTTTATAATTACAATCAATAGTTTAAAGTAGAAGTAGAAACAACAAACAATAATGTGGAAGTGTAATCTAAGGAATATCATATAATTACACTAAATATATACCTAATCCCAATTCTAACTCCCTCATGATTCGACCCTAACTTGCGTTGGGTTTTATTATTGCTTCGACCGCCTCACTACCTATATTCGTGGTGTGAGTCTGGGCGACATCAAGTTGCACCCTAGCGCGCGCCTGTTGTCAGCACAATCGACCCATGCCCTGCGGCCAACGTCACACGCGCAGACCCTGATGCTAATGTCACACCCCAAACCTGAAGAGATGTGGCCAGTACCCGGTACCATACTATGCCTGAGCGTACCACTCTGTAACTGTGAACTCTAGAGGGGTAACCCTCAACCTAGGCTGATGAGGCCATATTCTGAATCATCTAAAAAAATCGTCTTTCTCATCTAAGTGGTAACCATACCCAAAAACTCATATATATTTAAATATATATATATATATATATATAAATATGCAGGATAACGAGGCCGCCATGAATATCTACTGATATACAAACTATACATGACTTGTCTACAAGCCTCTAGATATAGTTGAACTATATCATGGTCGTGACAGTGCCTCGACCTACCCATCAAACTTATATATATATATATATATATATATATATANGACTCCAAGGTCTAGACCTGGTAACTCCGGGGAAGTGGAGCTTACCAACCAAGCTGATATTTGGCTCTGTCTACTGGGAAGGTCTATCCAGTTGTCTATCAGGACCTGCAGGCATGAAATGCAGCATCCCCGACAAAGGGACGTTAGTACAAAATAATGTACTGAGTATGTAAGGCAACAGGATAACTGAAAGCTGAAACCGAACTGATGATATAATAACTGAATGTAACTGAGAGTCAAAAATAATCTGAAGATATGCTTACCTGCTGATATTGACTCAACTCTCTCCATATAGTATGTAAAATAGTTTCCCGTCCCTATAAAGCTTGATATGTGTAACTGCCCTGCCGTAGTAGGCTCGCTCATAGGCACTCGGCCATACTAGGCTTTGTATCTCGGCCATTCTGGGCTCGCTCATAGGCACTCGACCACAGTAGGCTAGGTATATAACTTACCATTTGATCAGAGGTTGCCCAATAGGGGCCTGCCCACCGATTATAGCTCGATGGTGGTGACAATACTGTAATATTGTATGTATATATATACTCTCTGCTCTCTTAGCTGAAAAAAAACAATACTAAACTGAATATGAAGCCTCGATAAGGGAGAAATTGTAACTTATGAGACTAGGATAATATACATAAGTTCAGGAATACGAACTTCTCTATATGCCTTATTATCAAACTCATGTAGTTACGGATCATGCCAAAATGAAGGTTTAGCCTTAACATACCTTATCACAATATTTTCAATCACCAAGTTGAACTCGCCTCTTCGTACCTTAATCTAAAACAACGATAATAATACTATTATTAAGTTGCGAAAGGTACAACTATCGCACAACGAACGACAAGCTTATTTTGTATTAAAACGGGCAGCATCTCCCCTGTAATCCTTACTTCCTCCAAATTCAAGATAACACCAACAACACAAGAATACAATAATATCAACATGTATACATTATTTTGCAACCTTATATATACCACAAAATACTACAAAACAGCCCAACACACCCTAATCTCTTCATACACAAAACGACCATCGTGGTAGTGTCAAACAACAATGTTACGATGAACGAACAGCCCACCACCCTGCATTTATATGGTATTTATCCACACCATTCCTCCTCCAAAACTTCACAAAATAGTAGTAAAACACGCAGCCCAACAACACCACAAAATAGTCTGCTACAAGTGAATAACTCGAACACATGGCTTCCGATCACCGTCCCGTGAGTTCTTACAAATATAGAACGACTTACTATGCATCTACAGCAGAAAAAAATGGATGAAAGAGAGCAATAAACTTACCTTATTTGTTGGATAACTCAGCTCATATCTTGGTTCTTCAAACTCTAGGCTTTACCTCCAATTAGAACTTGAAAGGGAGAGAAAATCAATTGGGGTTTGTGGGCAATTTTTGGGAGGATTTTTGCAGAGATTATGTCTGGTTATTTTGCCCTATTTTCAGTCTAATATATGAAGGGGATAGTTCTTTAAAAATGCCTCTTTGGACGACCCGAACTGGTCCATTTTTGGATTCTCGTTTAAGCAAGTAGGTGACAGTCTGCGCAGTCTCGCAAAAATGCTCATATATCTCTACTACGATATCGTATTGACAAATGGTTTAATGTGTTAGAAAATATACTCATAGATATTTAATTTGATGGGTGGAACACCCCATAACTCTAAGTATACTTGGAGAAAATGGCAGTTACATTTGACCCAAAGTTTCAGTAAAATTATGAACGTAACTTGTGATGACTTTCATCGACTTTTGTTCCACCACTCGCTGGACTTCAAAACATAACACACGATAATAATAAGACTAACATAACTCATAAAATAACCTCCTTATTATGTTAAACACCCTAGTCTTACCCTAAAAGTATATGCTATAAGATTCCCAACTTGTCGACTTTTGACGAAATATTATTTTCTTCAATTCCTTTAGCTTCTAAACCTTCCAACCCTATTTGTACTTATTGTTCATGATCTTAAATATTTGTAACCTCAGAGGTAACATGATTAACTTACTTTGTAAACTTTTCAAATATGATTTCATTTATGAGCTTACATCAATTGACTTACGACGTACTCGTACGTACGAAAACATGGGTTGTGACATCATTACTCCTTTTGGAACATTCGTCCTCGAATGTTGACTGGTGCATTTATCAGTCTCATAACATATAGCTCTCATAAATACTTTATTGCTGTCCTTTCCATCTAGGCAACTGTTCTATGAATAAATCCATAGGCTAGGGCATTCCCTCATTTAGGCCTCTTTCTCATACCACGATTTGTGGTCGGAATCCTTCCAATCTCGTAATTATTGTGTCCTTCTGTCATGCAACTTGTACGAGTTTGTCCTTGTATGTCCGTCTATGCGACTCTTCTGTTCCTTTTCCTCCAGCTTTTAGCCAATCTCCAGGCCTTACTTTGGGAACATATACAGAACTATGACAAGTTGTTCCTCCTGGTGTATACATGTATAGTGAAGTTCTTCGCTCGGTACTTTATCAAACTTACGACTGTTGCGATATCTTGTTTCGTAGCCTTGTAAATATATCCTTATGGATTTACTACATCTAGGTAGGTTATACTACACCATCACTATTGCCGAGGTTTGCTACCCAATTCCAGGTTACCGTCTCGCTGCTTATCCTATATGTATAAATCTAAGTCCTTTAGTTCTTCCTCATTACTGTTCATCTTAAAAATGACGGCCTAATATCATCTCATACATTAGAACTTTTATTTGCCTATTGTTGATTCACCTTAATATTGATCTCTAATCTACCACTGATAACTTGAAACCTCTTACGTAATACATTTTCCTTAGGGATCACGTCTCATCAGGGAACATCTGAAGTTATTTGCTTGATCCACCTAGGGACGATACTATAATTCAATAACCGTATTTCATCGCATCCCAATGTGATTCATCTTATGAGGGGTATTCTAATCTCATGTAATTCATGAAATCCCTTCTCTTTGAATCATTAACCAATCGATGGCCTTAACGTCATCCTCTTATCTATTATAATTACACCCTTATTATACTACCATGGCAACATTTCATCTCTTCAAATTGTTCATAGTCTTAGACTCCTCTGAGTTCATTCAGGTTATACTGAGTTTTTTTATAACTTACGAAAATCATCAGCTCTCTTGTTTTGATGGGCTTAATTCTAAGGCCTTACCTATTCTCATCACTTTCTCAATCACCTCTGCTTATCCTTACTTATGTTCACCTAAAACCTTGTTGCTCTATCATACTTTAGCTTGCGACCTACACATATATATTTATAGTACTCACAACCTTCCTTTAACTTTCTAGCACCATGCATTTTCTTATGTTATTCTGGAACTTCAAGCGAGACATCAAATTGTCTCTACCTCTTCTTTACTCTCCTAACTAGACCTCTACTTGGAAACTATAGGCTAGAAGATATGTCACTGAGAACATCACTATCATTTGTGGATACTAAATCACGACGCTTCTAGCCCTCTATCTGATGTATGGACTATTCACAACCTTCTACACTTGAGCATCTCATACCTTCTTAACCTTTGCCTTACTTAGCTTTTAATCTCGTATTGTATCTTCTGTCTTTTTCATAACCTCCCTTCCACATAGGTAGAATTCACATCCACAACTTGAAGCTCTACTATAAACTTGCACCTCTAGTGCGTACATAATCCAGCGGGAGTTTCATACTTACTCCTTATGAGGCTGGTACTTTTTTTTATCCGGCTTTATTGTAGAGCCGTTATAGAATATGGATGTTGTACTATCTTTATTCTACCTCTAATGTTAAGAGTGATTTTGCAATGTTCAGAATCATGGTTTCTATAATTATATTGGTCTAATAATCAGACTCCTGATTCACTTACCTGATGTAACTCGTTAGTTTCCTCTTCTCTCCTAGCCTTTAAGTAGGCTTAAACTATCTTCCGATTTGCTGCTCAGGGTATTATTACTTTCGCCTTTGGTAGACGCCATGGAACATCCATAATATAATCTTCTAACAATTCAAGCATTTGTCTGTGATGTGGACTCAATTCTTTCTTTTAACTTTATACCGGAGTCTCCTATAGTTGTAGGAATGTCAACATTTATGATGCATGGATAATACTCTGAAATGTTAAGTGCGGTCATAACGTAACTAACTCTGGGTCATTAATTGAATAATTCCTTCCGTGCCTTCTTAGTTTTTCTTAAAAGTGAGTAATTACTTATCCTGGTCGTTCTGCCACTTGTTGCATGAATACCTAGCTTATCTTAGTGCCCACACCTATTGGAATTTCGTGCAACTCATATGATCTCAAAAATTATTTTTGATTTTTACTTCCCGTTCATTAGCCACGATAGGTGCCACTTTCTTATGGAGTGTATACAATATTGTAGTGAGACTATTGTTACAAGATCATTTCTTCTTTAGGTCACTATGCTTATGTTGAAGCCTTCTTCCTTATTTCCTCAACTAGTCTTTCATTGTAGCACTTAGGGAAGACCATCTGACTCTTGTAAAGCTGGGAGCTTTTTACATCGTATGCCCGATGAAAATTTTGATGTACTGACTCGCCAATAATTATCCTTAATTATTTATCTCTGTGCCCTTATGCTCATAGGGTTACTTCTGCACTTAAATTTCTATTATCTCCTTAGTGGCACTCTTTCTTTTATTTTCATAACACTTATACGGTACCTTTTACTATCCCAACTCCTATTAGAATATTTCTCAAGGATTACGATGTCGTATCTACGAGACTGAATTTCCTATGCCGGGTTTCACTTCGTTTATCTTACACGATCTACTGATTTATCTGAGACCTCTTGTCTAGCCATGACTATGTTCTTCCTGAATTCCTGAATGAATTACTAACTACTCGTCAGTCCATGCTCATATTTACATTCTGGGTAACCTCTCTTAGGTTATGTCTTATGTCTTAACTTAACTTTTGCACTGGCTCCTAATGTATCAAGTGTTCATTCGTACTTATTTATCAATAACATCTGGTGTGGGAACCCTTACTGCCTCTCCTCAGTGTCATGCTTGCATAATGTTCTAGAGTCGTATCATGTCTGTAGGATCTGAATAAATGCAATATCATTCATTTCGCCATTTACTGCATTCTTCCTTTACTATTCCATAGTTACCTGAACCACTTAACTCCAATTTAATATCATATTACACCATCTTCCCTCCTTTAGGGGAGTATTAACATTTAATGTTGTGAAGACTTACTTATAAATATTTTACCTCTTCATCTTCGACGTGTTTTCACGTCTTTGTTGACTCTTACTCGCCTTGTAGTAACCCTTATGTACCAAGGATAATTGAATATCTTACACACGACGGTATCATATACCTAGTATAACTGGAACACTTAGTCCCTTAAGCTTAACTTTAATCAAAGTGCTTGCTTTAGGGAAGCGTCTTCCTGAGTGACCTTTAAAGGTTATTCTTCTGTTGTCGATTGTATTATTGCTCGAATGCAATTTTTGAAATTCTCTTGATGTCGACTATTATCACCTCATTCGATCCCTAATTGACGTTCAGTCTATCTTATTCACTAGCCCATGCTGATTCCTATTACTCCGGGGGTCTAAATTTTTTTGTTTTGGTAATCACCTTGGACGCACCATTTATCACATATTACTCATAATACTTCATTTACTCTCTTCTTATTCTTCTGCTAATACTTATGTTTATCGCATTATTCTAAAAACTCCAACAAAACATTGTTTTACTTTTAGCTCTCGTGGCTCAATCCACCATTTCAGGTTACTCTAACCCAAACTGGATCTTGATATCCCATCCTTCTCTTAAATTATATATGTTAGCTCTCATAGGGCATAACTGAGATGGGTGTGGACAATTGTACAGACCTCTATTTCTGTTGAAGGTAACTTAGAATCCTTTTATTTCTGTCTGGCGTGGAAATTCGGATAATTTTCATTAATTAGGTACCTCGTACCCTTCTTCACCTTGCTTCTATTACCTGTTGAAACTTATACTTTTACCTTCTCATACTCCTATGGCCTGCTATTCACGGGGTATGTTAGATATTTCCGTCTTAGGATAAATGGGAAATTCACACATATGGTAAGCACGATCTAACAGGGTCACAAACATGGCCACGTAGTCAAGAATCCTCTCTCTAATAATGCTCTTACATGTTGTTGTATTAGCCCTCTAACTAGCTATAATTTTTCTAATTGAAAGCATCGTTATATCATTAGCAAACATAAGCTTTGGCTCGAACTCTATGACTTAGCTCTATAGCATGATTTGGATTTGAATGAAGGGTAACAGACTCCTAAATGCCTTGTAGCCTCATGCTTATAAGTGTGGTGTACAACACACCTATAAACAAGTCTCTACTAGACACGGCTTGTAGACTCCCTAGGATAGAATTGCTCCGATACCAAGTTTGTCACGCCCCAAACTTGAAGAGGCGTAGCCGGCACCCGGTACCATACTCGGCCCGAGCGTACCACTCTATAACTGTGAACTCTAGAGGGGTAACCCTCAACCTAGGCCGAAGAGGCCATATTCTGAATCATCTGAAAATATCGCCTCTCTCATCTGAGGGGTAAACATACCCAAAAACTCATATATATTTAAATATATATATATATATATATA
>AWOL01S0025518.1:123672-136509 GCA_000715115.1 Nicotiana otophora
TGAAGTTCTAGAATTTGAAAATCTTGAAGAAGAATAGATGTTGCTTGTTTTAGACTTTTAGACTTTAGTTTATGAATCTACTATGACTATCTAATGAGTTTTAAATTTTTGAATTGATATATTTATTAATATATTATTGTTATTGAGTTTTTAGTTATATATATATATATAATATTTTATGTTTTTGTATAGATTGTCGCTTCACATCAAAAAGGCGAGCGCTTCCCTGCGCGCCTCTCGCCTCAGTGAAGCGGGCCCTCGTCGCTATTTGTCGCCGCATGCTATCCAAAACACTGGGTGGACCTAGCATAAGTGGAGGAGATTGGAGTGCAACCAAATCTAAGACTCATTCGTCAGGCAACAATAGTATCACTTCTCATAATAATGATCGGGAGAGGAATCCCTTTTCAGGATGTCGTTATTGCGGCGGACCCTATTGGAACAATGAATTCCCATATGAACAAATGAACACCCATCAAACTTTTGATGATGGGACGAATGACGACAATGACGATGTTGACCAGACAAAATCAATAGGTGCCTTCAACGCACTTGTTTGTTCTATTTTTGAGGCCTTAGCGGGAACCAGTGTTGGCATCTATAAGAAGAAGGACACATGACCAACCACCAAGAAAAGGAAAACGAAGTCGGATGAGGAGCCTCCTCTTAACCAAGAGAAGACCCTAATGTTCGTCAAAATGAAAGTTAATGGCAAGCCCATTCGGGCGATGATAGACACAAGCGCTACTCACAATTACCTAGCCTCAACTCGAGTAGAGCATTTTGGTCTAGTCGTAGGAAAGGGCAAAGGTCGTGTCAAGGCTATCAACTCACCGTCTCAGCCAGTGTGTGGAATAGCCAAAGGAGTGTCGGTGAAGCTGGGTCCATACGAAGGAAATTTTAACTTGAGTGTGGTGATCATAGATGACTTTGAACTGATAGTTGGATTGGAATTCATGAGTCAAACCAATACCATTCCTTTACCTTATGCAGACATGCTACTAATGATGGGAGCAAACAGGGCCAAGCCCTGCATTATCCCATGCACAACCATAAAATGGTCGCGGGGAACATCTCGGCCCTACAATTGAAGAAGAGAGTCAAAAGACATGAACTTACGTTCCTGGCTACCCTATGTATTGAAGATATTGAACGATCTTCGGGTCCCATTCCTGCACCCTTGACGGAGTAGCTAAAGGAGTTTGAATACGTCATACCATAGGACATACCAAAACGGCTCCCGCCTATGCGAACTGTAGACCATGATATTGAGTTGGTGTCGGGTGCGAAGCCACGCACTCGAGCGCCTTATAGAATGTCACAACTCGAACTCACCGAGCTTCGGAGACAGTTGATGGAAATACTGGACACGGTGATCATTGTGCCCTCCAAGTCCCTTTATGGGTTCCTTGTGTTATTCCAAAAGAAACATGATGGCACCCTACGACTCTGTGTGGATTATCAGTCCCTAAACAAGATCACATTAAAGAACAAGTACCCTATCCCGCTAATAGCAGACTTGTTCAATAGATTGGGTGGTGCTACAATGTTCACCAAAATAGAACTGAAGACAAGTTACTGGTAAGTTCGGATTGCTGAAGGAGATGAACACAAGATGACATGTGTGACAAGATATGGGTCATACAACTTCCTGGTCATTCTCTTTGGCTTGACTAATGCTCCTGCCACATTCTGCACCCTGATGAACCAAGTCTTCAGAGACTACATAGATGAATTTGCAGTGGTCTACTTGGATGACATTATGGTATATCACAAAATATTGGAGGAACACTTAGAGCGCATGCGGAAGGTCCTAGCTCGATTGCGGGAGCACAAATTATATGTGAAGCTATCTAAGTGCTCCTTCGCCCAAAAACATATCGACTTCCTCGTACATGTCATCGAGAAATGGCAGATCAAGATGGATCAACAAAAGATTCAAGTTATCACATATTGACCGCCGCCTAAGGATATCCATGCCTTGTTGGCGTCCCTTGGACTATGCAACTTTTATCGGCGATTTATGAAAAATTACTCTCCCATTGTAGTGCCATTGACAGAACTCCTAAATAAAGTCACACCTTGGGATCCCAGGCGAGTGGAAGCCTTCAACGCATTGAAAGCGACTGTGTCTAGTAGCCTCATCTTGGCTCTTCCTGTTTTGGCCAAGCCAATCGAAGTACAAACGGATGCGTATGACTATGCTCTGAGTGGAGTTTTTCTACAAGAGGGTCATCCAGTTACGTACGAGAGCCATAAGTTGATGGATATAGAATGATGCTACGTCGCCCACGAAAAAAAATTATTGGTTATCGTCCACTACTTACACATTTGGAGGAACTATCTGATAGGAACCCCGCACGTGGTCAAGACAGACAACACGCATGTTAGTCATTTCATGATCTAGCCAAAATTGAATGGCCAACATGCGAGGTTCCAGGAATTCCTAGCGGAATTTCACTTCAACTTGGAATATTGGAGAGTGAAGACCAACTAAGTTGTTGATGCGCTTAGTCGGAGGGGTAACCTAGCATTGATGTGCCTACTCGCCACCTTAAGGGGGAGAGAAGTGGCCACCACTATAAAAGACCAGATACAAGATCTACTCACCAAGAATCCCTCTGCACAGTATTTGGTTGAACTGGTAGGATAGGGTAAACCTCGCTAGGTCTACATGGAATATGAGTTTTTGAAGGTGAAAGGGAACCGAATTTATGTTCCTAAAGGAGGAGATCTGCAAAGGACTTTTGTGATGAAATGCCATGATACTTTATGGGTCGGCCACCCAGGGGAAGAACGTACCATGTCGTTATTGCGTCGTGCTTGTTATTGGCCTGAAACGTTAGATGGTATTCCTTAGTATATGAAGACTTGCCTAGTATTCCAGAAAGACAAGTATCATCCCTTGACACAAACGAAACTTTTGGAGCCATTGCATGTTCTAAAGAGACCTTGGGAAAGCGTGTCATTAGATTTCATCACCGGATTGACAAAGGTTGGAGATCTTACAACTATCTTGGTTGTGGTAGATCGGTTTTTAAATACGAAATATTTATAGCATCCCCAAAATATATATCAATAGAAGATACAACTCAACTCTTCTTCGCTCATGTTGTCAAATATTAGGGCCTGCCTAAAGACATCGTTAGTGATAGCGACTCTCGCTTCACTAGCAACTTTTGAACTCAGCTCTTTAAATGCCTAGGGTCTAAGTTGAGCCACAATTAAAGTTTCCATTCGCAGTCTGATATCCAGACAGAGCGGTTAAATGGCATGCTGGAGGAATATCTTCGCCATTTTGTTACCGGATTGCAGAAGAATTAGGTGAATCTTCTGGATGCTGCTCAATTGTGTTTCAATTCACAAAAGAGCTCTAGTATAAATATAAGCACTTTTGAAAGTATTATCGGACAACAACCGTTACTCCTACACACTATGAATGCCCCAAACATGTCAAAATCTCCTCGAGCCGCTAGCTTCTCGAAAGAATGAAAGCAAAATTTGGAGATAGTGCAGAGCTATCTTGTGAAAGCCCAAAAGCGGATGAAAAGTATGCTGACCAAAATCGTCGCTTGTTTAATACCAATTGGGGGACAAAGTCACGGTGAAAATCACAAAGCGATATTTGTTTGTAGGGATCCATGACTCTCGCTTATTGCAAAAGTACATTGGGCCCTTATCCATTGAGAAACACATTAGGAAAGTTGCATACCGGGTTGATAACCCATCCTAGTAGAAGATTCATCCAATCTTCCATGTCAGCCTTCTAGAACCTTCTCAGGAAGATATAGAGGATTCTTCGTGGAGCCAACTCACAATACCCAGTATTCGAGGCCCCAATTCATCGGGAAAAAATGCGCATAAGTTATTCTCGATGATCGAGTGATTCATGCTTCAAGGAAAGATCACTAACAGTTATTGGTAAAATGGCAGGGCTGTGATATAGAGGAGAATACTTGGGAGAGTGGAACAAACCTCAAAGCCTACAAGAGCCTGATCGATGATTATGTTGCAAGTAAAGCACCGAGGAGTCGCCAACTTAGGTGGGGGAGAATGTCATAAGCGGCTTTCCAGCTATGTCCATGACCCCTTGGTCGTACCCCATGACATCCTGGCGAGCCTCCCAATTTCTAGCGCCATGGACGGTCCCGTGGCCTTGGTTGCGCCAAGTGACAAGCATGCTTGTGCCTATGTCGCCCCATCAATAGACCTCGCCAGCGCCCAGCCGTAGGCAGATGCCAACAGCTCCCCTCGGGAGGCTGCTCCCTAGCGCGCGCCCATTGTTAGCGCAATCAACCCATGCCCTGCGGCTAGCGTGCGCACGTAGACCCTGAAGCTAAAGACAAGGTTGTCGCAAACTAACATGCTTTTACCTTGTAAGAATCTAAGTCCTTTTTGTTGTTAACATAGAGTAGTTTTACTTTATGTATTTTCATTATGATTCTCTAGCTTATTTATGTCAAGTATTGTAATTTTGATTTATTTTTTAAGTATTGAAATAGTCAAACTTTCAAGCAAACAAATAATTCTTTGTATTGGTGTCTCTTCCCCTCGACACCACGCTGCCTTTTTATAATAGCTTTTATTAATGCAATCAAGCTTTCTTTCATTATTATTCTCTTTTCTATTCTCTCAATTACCCTTGATATCGATTTTCTCGTACGACACTGACTGTCCCATCTAGCATATAGAGGGGACTTCAGTTGGCAGATAGTAACCGCACGGATATCGGTTGCTTAGTCTTACATCGCCCTTTCAAGACATCCGAGGAAGACATCGTGTAACTATACTAATGTGCTCATACAATGTTAAAGATGCATTCAGAATTGATGCTATAAGCCTATAAGTGTTTATATGGTTTTAGAACAATTATTAGAACAATTAGGAGGGGACATATAAGAAAGTGAGGTTTAGAATTATAGGAAGTGAACGTAGATAGTAGCAACTGCTAAATTAAAATTGTGGATTCATCCTTAACTTGGCTAGTTTCTGTACTAAAACCAACACAATGAATTGGTATATTATATGAAGAAACAAGATGAGAGAGATAGAGGAATTGATTGAGGTATCCTTGAGCTGGAAAAGGAACCATCGTCATAGCAATTTGGTCATAGTTTACATATAATTTGCAGAGAAATAGAGAAGAGAGCAAAGAAGGAAGTTTAGTCACTTTGTAATAGAAAAAAAATAAAACCCCAATATTGATAGCATTTCATAAATATGGTTAATATTGATTATTATTATTTTTTGCTTTGGACTGCTAACACTAGTTTTCTTATTTCAAGGCTCTTTATTTTTCCATATTAGAAGAGCCACTCTCATGTTATAAATTCTTTATTGATTTTGGTTTATGACGATCTCTATAGATTTGTATTGGATCCCTTAAGACTAACGAGCTTGGTTGAGCAGAAAAAATAGGTAGAAGCTACAACATACTAGACAACTCTAGCATCTATAAAAATAGCATAATTTGGCCACATTTCGGCCCAGTAGTTGAAGAAATAGCCAACATCTATAAAGTAGATAAAAATATTATTTTCAATGCGGAAATAAAATTTGAAAAAAACTCAGCCAAAATATGAAGATGTTATGTTGGAGTTTGAAATATTAATATTAGTTCAAACTTTAACATTTTATTTTAATTCCAATAGTCTTTTTCGAAGTTTGACATAAAATTATATTAGTTCAAACTCAAACGCTTTTTTTAATTCCAACAGGTTTTTTTCGGAGTTTGACATAAAATTATATTAGTTCAAACTCTAATATTTTTTTGAACTCTAGCATTTTTTTTGTGAACTTTGACATTTTTCCCTGGAGTTTGAACTGGATGTAGTTCAAATTTCAGCATTTTAACTCATATTTTTTCTTATGCGCTAAAAGTTGATTTTCAGACCAGTATCTATGCTTTATGGGTTCATTTCACATATCGCTTTCTCTTTAGCTTTCCGTCAAGTTGGTACTTGTAGGCTGCTCCTAAACTTAAAGTTCAATGATCGTGACATATATTTTGTGGCCTATAATTTTATGAAATTTATTGTTACTCCACGTACTTTGTATCTTCTTTGTGTTTTAGATTTTATTATTGTTTTTTATTAACTGAATTGAAGAACGAAATTTGGAGTTTATTTGAGATGGTCAAAACTTGAAATCAGAGAAAAAAGAAAAGATTTCCGAGATCATCCTGGTCATTGCTATAGCGGAGAAGAAGAAGGTTTAGTTTAAGAATATTTTTGTTCAACTAATTACAAAATGGCTAATTTTCAATTAGTTTCGGAATTTGCTTATAAGTTACACATTTAATCGCAACCAAAAATACTTACATTCGCTACCCAAGTATAAAAAAAATATACACTGATTTTTTTTGTGTGTGTATATATATATATAAATATATAAAAATATATATTTTATCATCTATTATTTTTGAGAGTGGCCATATTGTGTTATTTTTTCTTTTAAATGGCTATTTGTGAAATCGTCCTTGGAAAACTCTATTTGGGCCTTGCAGTGCATAACAGCCCATGGAAAACGAGGACGACGTCGTTGAGATAGGGAAGAGCAGTATTTATTGTGTCGAAGCTTAACCCCTGCAGATACATCCGTGCCCAAAAACCCACAATTGGAAAGAAAGCAATTTGCTCTCTGCTTCTGTAAAACCCTAAGCGTCTGTACATCTTCGTCGACGACAATGAAGCTAGTGAGGTACATTTCAATCTTCGAATTTTGTTCCATGGAGTTAATTTTTCCGTCAAATTTAGTTATGGATTTAAATTTACTTATGTCTGTGCAGATTCCTAATGAAGTTGAATAATGAGACGGTCTCCATTGAGCTCAAGAACGGCACCGTTGTTCATGGAACTATTACAGGTATCTCTTTTTTTAATCCCTCTCAGTCTCTCCACTGAGCTTAAACGACATCGTTTTTTCAAGTTTTAGTTATTGTACGGTTTTCATTTCGTTACTAGGGTTTTATTTGATGCTTTCCATACGTTAGTTACTTGACAATGTTAGCAGCTGACATATACGATTGGCTTTTCAGATACAATTGCTAATTGTAGTATTTATTTACGGAGGTGCCCAATAGGTGTCTAGGTAATAATATTTCTTTTTCTTTTTTACGATCTGTACATAGTAACGCTTCTTGGAATTTCTAGTGATTTCAGTTGAATTAATATATGCACACCACTGAAAATAATGTTTATTCTACACATGTGAATGAAGTGATGCTTAAGTGGCTTGAGTTGAATTGATGTTCTGTGCTTACCCATGAATCAGTATGAGATGATTCAACATGCAATATTGGAAGGTAAAACGTTTGGTTATAGATACTTCTTATTTTCCATGTGGAATACAGAGTACTGTAATCTTCACCTTATTGCTCTAGATGTGCACAACTTTCTTGTTCCCCTAGAATATTCTATGAATCTGATTCTTCTGAGGACCAGAATTAAACTAGTGCAAATTCATCCGATCATTAAAAACAGCACGTTCAAGATAATCAGCAATATCTTTTATACCTTTCTTGATATGTCAGTATCTTCTGTACCTAAGTGCTTGTATGTGGAATTATTTTATTATAAATAATATGTGTTACGCGTCGACCAATAGTAATCTTGACCTTTTCCAAACATTGAGTTCTTTCCTAATCTCAAGCTTAAAGTGTTAGGCTCGGTCACTTAGAAATTGCATTCAATAATACTCCTGTCATGAACTTGGCTCCTGGAAGATGAAGTTTAGATAGGTACATCAAATTGGCATTAAGTAATCTAAAGTATGGTAATGTCATGTACTGGGTGTCCCTTCTGGAATCTGATGTTTACCAAGCTTGGTTGGAAGTCGACCATGAGCTGAAGTCTGTCAGTCTGTGAGCTTAATAAGCGGATATGAAAGTTTTTCTTACTAGTTGTTCCGTGTATGCAGGTTGTGATATTAAAAGAGTACTCTTCACTGCATTTGGTATTATTTATGCTGTTGTCAGCCGTCAGCGTGTTGTATTTGCTATGCAAATGCATTGTCACTTTTTTGACTAGCAGTTGCGAACTGATCTCATTTTCACGGACCAAACCTTGCGAAGAAAAGAAAAGTGTGGAATTAATTTTGGACTAGGAATAACTATTTTATCGGATGCATTAAGCTCTATTCCTTGACCCCGAAAGCAGCTTGTCAAATTCTTTTTCCCTCTGATTAGTCTAGTCTAGGATTTTTTAAATCAAATTGTGCCTTCTTTTAAATCTTAAATTGACTTTTTATGTTAGGCTAAAGTTGTGCCTTTATGGGATTTATTGCAAGTGGCATTTGGCAACCCCAAGGGCCGAGATGTAGTTTCAATGCAACACCCTAAGTAAATCTCACAACGGCAAAACACATGTATTGAGTATTTTCCAAAGCAAGTCTTAGACCTTGATACCAAGTCATACGAGCCTAGACCTAAGGTGGATATTAGCACTAGTGGACTGGACTGCTACATATTGTATTAGAGGTGCTCCACATGCAACCTTAGGCAATGGCAATGATGAGACAAACTTCAGCAAGGACACTAAGCCTTTAAGGAAAGAGTTTGTAACATTTTAAGCAAATCCCACATCGGTACTACACGGGAGAGATGTTAGGTATATACAAAATCAAGTTTTAGACCCTAGTGACTAATTTTAAAGTTGTACAAAACCTAGGCTCAAAATGCATAATGGACTGTGTTCTTACATTTAGCATAAAGGAAACAAGGATAGGGTGGTTTGGAAGGAATCAAGATGTTTTATCATGAACCCCTACAGTATGAAGCTGACCGTAGGCAACATTCAGAAGCATGAAAGGCAATATAGAGCACCAAGGGGCCAGAGAAAGTTGCTCTAGTCACCTAATGTGCAGCACGGACTGCAATTATTAAAGCTGATGTTTGCGGAATAGGAGGAGACTTATGGTGATTGGTGTATATGTGCAAAGAGAGCGAGGAGGATAAGGATTGTCTGTAATATCTTGTTTTAGGTGTTTCCACGAATGTTGGGGGAAGCAGTTTCAAGATAGAGAGTTGATCGAATTTGGAGGGAAAGAAATAGCTTGGGAAACGAAACCACTATGTCTTTTTTGGACAATATACAGAGAATTGAGAAAGGAGCAGAAGGTTAGTTTGTAACTTGGAGCAGGATGTGGGAATATAGGGTTCTTTTCCTCTTCCATCTAAACTTTTGATAGGATGATAGGAGAAGGAAGATAGGCAATAATTCCACATTTCTAGTTTTATCCTCAATGAAATTATCTGTTTTATCGTTTGAAGGAGACTAAATAGGAACAAGAGGGTCTTTATAAGTCTGAATGACTAACTAATTGTAATAATACTCTAGTAGTGTAGTATGATTCATTTAGTCGTTGAAATTTGTTAAGTCATCTTGTTCTTTGAGTTCGGTTCTCTTCCACTTATTCTAACTTAGGAAAGTAAGCTCCAGCCAAATGTGGTTCCTTGGCCGTCTCTAGATCCTAAGTGGAAAGTTGTAGTTTCTTGAGTCAGCTTCTCATCTACTATAAGAATTTACCCGGTCACTTTTTATGTAACATCCAGATTGCTTTGGTTGCATAATCTCTATGGGAACAATGTGAATAGGCTACACAGTTCTTTTTCTCAATCAGGATTTACTTTGAATAGAATGCAATTTACAGAGGAGGAAGAGGAGAACCTGAACCATGAGGTAATACCAGCACTTGGGGGACAAGGGCTATATCTATAGTAGAGAACTCTCTGCTGCAGGCTACGAACTGTTTGTGTTGCTTTCTTAAGGTGTACTAGAAGACCTTTGTGCTTTCTGCTCTTGCTCAGTATGTGGATCACTTTACCTTTCTTTGTCGTGTACGACTGTTGATGAATATTGCTAGGTCTGATATGTGTATACAAACTGTTTCTAAGCACATCGTGTCTTATTAGCTAAGAGCGGTGGCTACTTAGGCAATTCGATTAGTACATCTTCGGATTTGTTATGGCTGAGAGTGAGGTGCTGAAGGTACCTTTGAATTTTACAGGTGTGGATGTCAGCATGAACACACACTTGAAAGCTGTCAAAATTACGCTAAAAGGAAAGAATCCAGTGACATTGGATCACCTGAGTGTGAGGGGTAACAACATCCGCTATTATATCCTCCCTGACAGCTTGAATCTTGAGACGCTGCTGGTGGAAGAAACACCTAGGGTCAAGCCTAAGAAGCCAACTGCCGGTATAATTATAATCTTATCCTGCATTTAAAAGCCTTTATCATCTTTTCTGGCTCCATGACATATTCTTCTTTGTTGTTACATACCTTCGCTGACATTTTAATTACCAATCTCCTCCCTCAGGAAAACCTTTGGGGCGTGGGCGCGGGCGCGGGCGTGGACGTGGGCGTGGTCGAGGCCGCTAAATGCATTCTAGCTCTTCTAATTTTTTGTGATGTTGTCTATGTAAACATGTTTGTACGGATGAAGATATTTACTATTAGTTTTTCAGTGCAAGTACATTGATCTCATGCAAGTAGTAGTCTCTGAGCGCTTAACGAGACTTAGAGGTGTTATTCTAATGCAACTGTGGTAGTTACTTGTAGCTCTTTCTACTGCATTCAGTCTTGACCCCCCCTGGTCGAGTCACTCAACCATCTTAGCTTCGCGTCCATTTTTTCAACTACTTGGTTTAAGCTTTGAATCATTTATCATTTTAATTAGGTGGTGCTGTCAAACCTCTGTTAGCGTGTGTATTAAAGGGGAAAAATTGTTAATTGGTGTTATGTCAATGTCATAGATAATTCCTTGAAAAGAATGCTAGTCCATAGAAGGGTTCTAAGATGTAAGATCAAAGCGCAGCTACTGGGTGAAAGCAGAAATACTCTAGAATAATTTTATCTAATACTGTTGTCATTATCATGGTGATACAATTTGTGAGATTTTGCTCTCAGTGGATGCAGCTACTGGGTGGTACCATGCATTGTTCATAAAAATACAAATTTTTTTTTAGCAAATTTTAAACCTTATAAATACATAATTATGGAACGAAAAAAGGAAGAATGAAACTTTAACTCACATAGTTCTGTTATTGTGAAACTACACGATCGGTTCAACTAGCTCATTTCTACTACAAATTAGTGTTTTAAGTTAAGCATTAAGCCATAAATTAATCATTAATGTAATCCAGTAATATCTCTTAGAAGGAGAATATCCATACCCCCCGCCCCCCCTCACAGTAAGGTGGTACAGATTAAATATTTACATCGGACGAGACAGAACAGGAGTTGGAGGCCCTAATTAATGGAGCCCAATTTTCTTTTCTTAGGCCGTAAGCCACCCACCCCACTTGTCTTAAAGCCCACGCAACCAAGTTTATGCTCTCCTTATAAGTATTCTCGAGAATGACGACCTAAAACCCTCGTCAGTAAACCTCAGAAAAAGAAATCAAATCCTTTTCTATATAGTCTATCAACAATGGCGAAGACAAGTTCGTTGAAATCAACAGCAGTGGTAGTCAGTGCCCTAGCTTTTGGCTGGCTAGCCATAGAGTTCGCATTCAAGCCATGGCTCGAGAAAGCTCGCGCCGCTTTGAACAAATCTGACCCTTCTCGTGACCCGGATGATGCTGATGATCAGAGTTCTCAACCCGAAAAGTCTCCCTTCGAGTTTGACCCTTCCAAAGAAAGCCGCTGAATTTTTATTTTCCCTTTTTAAATTAATTTCGGTTGTTGATAGATAAATTCTTAGGAATTATATATTCTAATGAGTACTTACTAGATTTCAAAGTCGTTCAATCAATTGTCATAGTCAAAAAATTTACGCAAATTTTTAAATACAATTGCGTGTCAAAGTAGAATATGGAGCAGAAGGGGCGTTTTAGCAAATTTTTAACTGCTTACTTGTGATTCTTGTTATTATCGTAGTAATTTTGGTCACCTAAACTCAGTTGTGGAAATTGTTTTAATTATATTATGTGGCTTAGACACGTAATTACTTTCAAACAATGGTTTATCCATTGATGGGCCAGCTAGCTTTATTATAATTCTTCCCTCGTTTCTCACATTGCTCATACAATATGATTAGACTGTTGTTAACCTATAATCCTAGAAAATAAACTATTTGAGCCTACTTATTTTTGTGTACTGAGACGAAAAATTGATTAACAGGTGAAGTAGGTATACGTACTAAGGTATAACGTCACACACACACAAAATACATAAAAACCTTGAGGCTGTATTTGGAATATGTAAGTTCTAGGAAATATAGACTTTTGTGGATAAAACATTGATGTCTTTGATAGAGTAATTTTTGTCCTTGCGGAATTTAGCACCACTATGTTTGTTCTGATTGTGTATATTTGTGTATGAAAACTAAAAAGTACTTATAATACCATAAAAGTCTTTAAAACCAGTCTATGCATCTTTCTGAACATATACTTCCAACAATCACCTTCTCTTCTATCTATAATTAAAAGTAGAAGAAAAATCAATCTCATTAAGCTAAGTGGCATAACTACAAAAAGCCAAATAGCATTGTTAAGACAAAATAAATTACCTTTCTAACTAAAAAATATTTTGAATTTTAAATTTTGAATTAATTGGTTACTCTATTTGATTTAATAAATATAAATATCTTATAATTATCTATAATAAAAAATAAAAATATAAAAAAAATTGCCCATTCAAATTATGGAGTACTTTCAAGTTGAAGTTTTAAAACCATTTTAAAATAAAAAACTAAAAATTCAAATTGAATGAATAGTGGTTTCTTCCTTATATATATATATAATTATTTTCCTTTACTTCTCTCTCTCTCTCTCTCTCTCTCTCTCTCTCTATATATATATATATATATATATATATATATATATATATATATAT
>AWOL01S0025518.1:138208-150795 GCA_000715115.1 Nicotiana otophora
GAGAGAGAGGTAAAATAATTATATACGGTTAAGAAAGAAGTGGGAATTAAAGGTCAAAGTATTGGTACATTGAAGTAGCAAAGAAATGGATAGAAAATAAGAGGAGATGGTTGTGTGAATGGGATAGAAAAAAGTTAGAGATTGATAGAAAATTGAAGGAGCGGCTGAATTAAATCTACTAATCATGCAGATTCTTGAAGTATTAGTCCTTAAAATTTAGAATAAAATATATCACTCTTTGAGTTATAGTAAAATACGATATGAAAAAAGCAATTTACAATATCATAAAATGCACAATAATATACAAAGAGAGGAAAATAGAGATAGTGTGAGGATAATTATACTGTAAATTAACTTAAGAAATAGAATAAACTATCAAAATAATGCTCAAGAATATTATTGATAATTTCAAATAATAAAATAATTCTGAGCAATAGAATAAAAGTTTAAGATTTATGACATATATTAAAAGAACTTCTTTGTTTAACCTTTGAACTAATTCAACACCATCCATTTAAAAAAATAATACAATAATATTCGTATTATAGATAAACATAACAAAAAAAATCAAAATATTGTAGAGCAACAATTAATGTATAAAGAGGATAATAGATATATGTGATTCTATCCTCACTTTAAATTTACTTGATAAAATAAAGTAAATAAATAATACTCGAAAATATTATTGATAAATTTAAATATCGAAATAACTATGAGAAAGTCATATAGGATAAAGTCAAGTTCAATTTCAAGGGTAATACAAAATTATATTCATTGTATTCTATTAAACTGGTAATTTATTAATAATTCATATGTCAATTTAAAAATATTAAGTAATTGATAATGCAATTAGATAAGCAAGGAACAAAAAAAAGAAATAAAATATAAATTTGTGGGAAAATATAAAAATATAATACTTATTATTAGAATTATGATGAAAAAAGTCGTACATATACACATAACTAAAATCATAATAAACAAATAATTATAAAGAAAAAATATTAAAAAAAAATTTAAGCGATAGCGTAAAATGTATACACATAACTAAAATTGTAATAAACAAATAGTTCATAAATAGAACTCATAATTTCATAATGAAAAATATAAAGATATTGTTATGATACGATATATAAGATAAGCATATTAGATATATAACACGAATTAATAATTATTAAAATATTAGTAGGTTTTTTATAAAAATAATAAAATGCTTATCTCTTTATACTTTTGATAATTCAAAATTATAATTTAGTAAAAAAATATTACATTATTTAAATTTTTAGTAAACTACAAATGAGAAATCTAATCAAATATTACAGTAGAAAAGAATGTATGAAAAGAGGAGGATAAAGATAATTTTATGATATTTATATTTTGAATTGATTAAAATAAAATATAAGCAAATAACATTCAAACAAATATCAATAAATTTAGTTAATTGAAGAATTTTGAACAGTATAACATAAGTTTAAAAAAATAATTTTATTTCAAGAGTAAAAACATATATATCTATGTTATATTAAAACATAAGTAGTATCAAAATATTAAGCCAATTGACAAGTAATTGATAATGCAATTAGATAAGCAAGGAATTTGTCGAAATAAAAAGAAATATAACACTTATAATTAGAATTATGATGAGAAAAGTCGTACATATACACATAACTAAAATCATAATAAACAAATAGTTATAAAGGAAGAATACTAAAAAATAAAATATTCAAGCGATAGCGTAAAATGTATATACTAATTAAATTTCCCATCTAGGAAATTTAGTTAATAAATAGAACTCATAATTTCATAATGAAAATATAAAGATACTATTATGATATTATATATAAGATAAGCATCTTATATATAACATAAATTAATAATTATTAAAATATTGTTAGATTTTTTATAAAAATAATAAAATGCTTATCTCTTTATACTTTTGATGAATTCAAAAATATAATTTAGTAAAACAATTTACATTATTTAAAATTTTAGTAAACTACAAAATGAGAAAACTAATCAAATATTACAGTATAAAAGAATGTATGAAAAGATGGGGATAAATATAATTTTATGATATTTATATTTTGAATTGATTAAAAAATAAAAGATAAACAAATAACACTCAAAAGAATTATCAATAAATTTAGATAATTGAAGAATTTTGAACATTATAACATAAGTGAAAAAAAATAATTTTATCTCAAGAGTAAGAAAATATATATATCTGTGTTATATTAAAAGAGAAGTACTATCAAAATATTAAGGCAATTGACACGTTAATAAAAAGTCACATTAGTAAATATATAGTATTAACTACTTGCTAATTTGACAATAAGAATAAATAAGGAACAAACAATTTATTTGTTACTATATGATGTGTATCCTTTGAGTTTGTATAGAGTTTGTTATATTTCTGCACACTATATCAAATAATAAAATAGAACTAATATTTATTAAAATAATATGATATATTAAATTATAATCTTATAAGATTAATATTCTGTCAAATTATCCGCGCATCGCCGGGTTCTAACACTAGTAAATTTAAACTTGCCTTCTATCAATCACTAATTATACCAACACTAAAATGTATTGTTGGGAATCTCTCATCATGCAAAACATTTTTTAGTGTTTGTCTTTATCCGTAAAATGGTATAGTTGAATTTGTAACGTGATTGACCCGACTGGTCGTTTTGCTTTCTAGAACCTTGTTCCCCTAAATAAGACTCCCCGTATGTACTTTTACTATTTTATGACTTGCAGGGATGGTTAGTTCGGGATTTGGAAGGGTTCGGGTTGAAACTGAAACACTTGATTCCTTAAGGTTGGTAAAAAGGGCCAAGTTTGACTTTGATCAACATTTTGAGTAAACGACCTCAGAATCGGGTTTTGATGGTTCCAATAGGTTCGTATGATAATTTTGGACTTGGGCATATGTTCGAATCGGATTTTAGACGACCCGGGAGCGAAATGAAGTAGACAGAATATAAATACAAAAGAGAGACTCTAGGGGCTGCATAACGGCTCGGGAAGTAACTCACCACTAGGCCTCGGGATATCTGGGACGCGCGCCAGTAGGACCGCCAGATGCACCTGCCTCAGATCATGTACGGTCAGTGCAGAAGTATAGCGTGAGTACATAAATAACATATACCCAGTAAGTATCAAGTCTAATCTCGAAGAAGTAATGATGAGGGGTCGACTTCAACACTTACTATGGGCTAGCAATATGAATAAAGAAATTTCTAAATAACATGAGTAATGTAAGTAATAATAATAACTCATCAACAAGCAGAGGAGCAAATAGTTCTCCCACGATTCTTACTAAATCCTGGATAGATCACTTTCTTTACAAATCGTAACCTTTAAAAACACAACATAATATCAGGTATGATTAGGCCCCAAGTATTATTAAGCACGATTTATGCCGAGGTCGTACGACCCGATCCAGAATAATGTGTACACTGCCGAGGGTCAAGCGGCATGAACCATAGATGTATTTATCTAGTGTTGAGGCGTTCGGCCCGCTCCACAAGAAGAGAGGATAATTTATAAGCATTTGTCTCAACTGTTATTAAAGGCTACTACACAAGGTACCACAAATTCCATTAATGGCCTTCCACATTTTAATCAACAAGTTCTAAGTAATTTAGACACTTAAAATTAACAAGTAGGGTGCCAACATTTCAAATAACCCATAATTTGGGTCCTAGACTATCCGGATAATAGCATCAATAGTAGCTACGCACGGACTCTCGTCACCTTGTGCGTACGTAGCCCCCACAATTAGAAGCAAATAATAATAATTTAAATTACCTATGGGGAGAATTTCCTCTTACAAAGTTAGACAGGAGACTTACCTTATCTCAAAGCCTACTTTCCGGTCCACAGTTGTGCTTTAAACCCTCAACTCGGTGCCAAACGACTCGAAACTAGTCAAATGTTATATAAAATAATCAATACGAGCTCAAACATTTATATTCTAGCTATTAAAGTGGTTACCCAATCCCCATTGAAGAATTTCCTAAAATTTATCCCTGGGCCCACGTACCCGAATTTTAGGAATTTTTGAAGAAAGTTATTACCCATAACCTCAGGAACTCAAATATATAATTTTTACTAAATTTCATAATCATTTCCGTGGTTAAATCCCATTTTTATCAAAAATCTAGGTTTTTCGTCTAAACCAATGATTTTCCAAATTCTTCATGTTAAATCTACCCATAATCTATGTATTTAACTCATATTGTGTAGAAATTACTTACCTCAAAGTGTTAGGTGAAAATCCCCCTCTTTAAGAGCTCCAATATCGCCCAAGGATTGAAATAAATGAGCTCAAAATGCCTAAGTCCCGTCTTAAATGAGGTTCTGCCTTCTGCGATTTTCGCACCTGTGGAAGGTTGGCCACTTATGCGGCTCTGCATCTGCGAAAAAGTCCTCGCAGATGCGGCCCTTGCCAATAATGTAGTATGTTTCGTATATTCTACTAGTAGCTCATACACTTGTGACACCAGGTCTTGGAAATTATACTAGTAGACACATGTTGATTTTGATTATTTACTTCCTCTACTTTACTCTTAAATTGTCCATTACTCACTTTTATGAAATTTTTCACTTTCTATTTGTTCTATAATTAAAAATCAACTATTTCCAAATTGTTAAAAGAAACAATCACGTAGTTAGTTCACTATTGGCTTGCCTAGCGGTAACGTTGGGCGCCATCACAACCTATAGGAGAAATTGGGCCGTGACAATATGGTATCAGAGCACTAGGTTCACGTAGGTCTCACAAGTTATGAGCAATCCTAATAGAGTCTTGCGGATCGGTACGGAGACATCCGTACTTATCTTCGAGAGGTTATATAGTGTTAGAAAACTACTCTTTCTTCATCTCCTATCGTGCAGTTGATGTGGTACTAAGTATCTTTCTCTTATTCTCTCACAGATGATGAGAACGCGAGCAACGGATGTTCCAGACCATGGAGAAGCTGCTCCCCCTATTGCTAGAGGCCGAGGCAGAGGCCGAGAGAGGGCTCCAGCCTGTGGTTGGGAACAGGGACATCCAAGAGTTACTCCAGCTATGCCACCAGTGGATCCAGTAGAGGATCCTATTATCGAGGAGCAGGGCGAGGTTCCTGCGGTAGGGCCAACCCTGGTGGATTTCATGTCCGCACTGGGATTTTAGGAGGTCATGGGCCGTATGCTGCGGTTCATGGATACTATGATTCAGGCTGGTTTATTTCCAGCAGACCCTGCCATATCTCAGGCGGGAAGGGGAGCACATACCCTTACCGCTCAGGCTCCAGGGAATGCAGCTACCGTATATCATACCCCGGCGCACTACCCGTGGGATGAGCTCAGCCAGTTGCAACAGCCATACCTGAGCCCATACCAGCTGCGGCCGGCGATCCGCATAGGCTATTGGACGGATAGACCAGGCTACAACCTCCTGTATTTGGAGGTGAGATACACGATGAGCCCTAGGACTTTATTGACCGGTGCAGGGACATACTACACAACATGAGGATATTGGAGTCCCATGTGGTGGATTTTACTACTTTCCAGTTGGAGGGCAAGGCCCAGAGATGGTGGCAGTCCTATTGGACAGATATATTCCACCCTCTCAGATGGAAGAGTTGTGATTTCAGTTCGAGCAGCTCCAGCAGGGTCAGATGTCAGTGACTGACTATGAGGTGAGATTCTCTGAGTTGTCTTGTCATGCACTTATTATACTTTCGACTGGTGTAGAGAGAGTGCGGAGGTTTGTTGCAGGATTGCACTCTACCATCTAGGCCACTATGGCCCGGGAGGTTGAGACAAGGACTTCTTACGAGCTAGTTGTAGAGATAGCTCGGAGGATCGAGGGTGCACGTCAGCGTGCTCTGGAGCAGTCTACGAGGGATAAGCGGTTCCAGTATTCCAGAGAGTTTAGTGGAGCCCCGGCTGGGGGCAGGGGTTAGTTCGTGAGTGGTCAGTCTAACAGGCCTACATATCCAGCACCGCCGCCTCCTCGTGGTGCTCCAGTGCGACCTTATTTCAGTTCCATGCTAGAGAGTTCTTACCGCCTCCAGCTACTCAGGGATCCTCCAGTGGGTATTCATGCCGTCAAGGTCAAACTTCAGGTCAGTAGTCCACCGTACCGAGAGGTTGTTTCGAGTGGGGGGAATTTTGCCCCAGGCTTTGAGGCAAGGCAGTACAACAGGGTCAGCAGCCTATTATTCCAGCACCACCTGCCCCACCAGCCGTCCGATCGCCCATAGGCGGAGGGAAGGTAGGTAAGGGTCATCGAAGAGTATAGAGCTATGTGCTTTCGAGACTTATTTTCTGTTGATTTGTTTGTATGCTAGTTAAAAGGGCGAAGTTCACATATAACCATTTTTTAGTGTCCCTTTTATAAGTATTAGTCAAAATTTAAAAATTTTAAAGTTTAGTCCTCTTAAAATTAATTCATACTTGGGGGTCCGAAGTTGGAACTCGGGGTACTGGAGTTTCTAAATTCAGACCGCGGGTTTGAAATTTTAATGTAGTTCAAATCCAAACCTGAGTTTTAAAGTTAGATTTTGGTAGATCCCAACTTCTGAACAGAAGGTCTAATATTATCTTAGCAGATGTAAATGTACACGCGGCTTATTTAACTTGCAGTTATTAGTTAGTCAGTTAGGTGGTTATTAGTTGACATTAGTTGTCATATATTGGGTAGTTAGCTTGTATATATGTGTGTGTTCTTTAGCTGAAGTAATAGAACAATATCATTTCCTAAAATTGCTTTCTGTCTTCTCTTCTTCTCCGGCTCTTTCTCTCTCTCTGAGCATTTCCATGGATGAACTCTGTTCTTCTTAGAGGTGGAGGCCAGTTGGGTGGGGGCCAGCCAGGGGGGCGCTCCAGCCAGATTCTATGCCTTTCCAGCCCGACCAGATGCAGTGGCCTCATATGCCGTGATTATAGGTACTATTTCTATCTGCGGTATGGATGCTTCAGTACTATTTGATCTAGGGTCTACGTATTTATATGTTTTATCTGTGTTTGCTCATTACTTAGGTGTTCATCGTGAGTCCTTGGGTACTCCTGTGTATGTGTCCACACCGGTGGGCGATTTTGTTATTGTGGATCGGATCTACCAGTCCTGCATTGTTATGTTTTGTGGTTATGAGATTAGAGTGGATCTTCTGTTGCTTGATAGGACCAACTTTGAGGTCATCCTGGGCATGGATTGGTTATCTCCATATCACCCATCCTTGATTGCCATGCCAAGATTGTTACCTTGACGATGCTAGGGTTGCCTAGATTAAAGTGAAGAGGTTTGTCTGTCCGTACCCCTAGTCGGGTTATTTCCTTCCTGAAGGCTCGACACGTGGTCAAGAAGGGATGCTTGGATTATCTAGCCCATGTTCGGGATACTACCACAGAGACTCCGACGATTGATTCAGTGACCGTGGTCCGGGAGTTCTCCGATGTGTTTCCTTTTGATCTTCCAGGCACGCCACCAGATTGTGATATCGATTTCCGTATTGATTTGGCTCCAAGTACCCAGCCTATATCTATTCCACCATACCGCATGGCTCCAAGAGAGTTGAAGGAGTCGAAGGAGCAGCTTGAGGAGTTGCTAGCAAAAGGGTTCGTCAGACCTAATGTATCACCTTGGGGCGCACCGGTGTTATTTGTGAAAAAGAAATATGGGACTTTGCGAATGTGCATTGATTACCGCTAGTTGAACAAGTTTACCATTAAGAACAAGTACCCGTTGCCGTGTATCGATGAGTTGTTTGACCAGTTGCAGGGTGCGAGGGTGTTCTCTAAGATCGACTTGAGACCGGGGTACCATCAGTTGAAGATTCGGGATTCAGATGTTCCGAAGACTGCCTTTCAGACTAGATACGACCATTACGAGTTTTTGGTAATGTCCTTCGGCTTGACTAACGCCTTGGCAGAATTTATGGATTTGATGAACAAGGTGTTCAGGTCGTATATTGATTCGTTTGTCATTGTATTCATTGACGACATTTTGATCTACTAGCGTAGCATGAAGGAGCACGAGCAGCATCTGAGAGTGGTACTCCAGACATTGCGGGAACAAAAGCTATATGCTAAGTTCTTCAAGTATGAGTTTTGGTTAGATTCTGTGGCATTCTTGGGGTATGTTGTATCAGGCGAGGATATAAATGTTGATCCCAAGAAGATCGAGGCAGTTCAGAATTGGCCTCGTCCTACCACCGTGACTGAGCTTAGGAGCTTCTTCGGGTTAGCAGGTTATTATCACTGGTTTGTGGAGAGCTTCTCATCTATCGTGATACCTTTGACTAGATTGACCCAGAAGGGTGCTCCATTCCGATGGTCCGATGATTATGAGGTGAGCTTTCAGAAGCTCAAGGTTGCATTGACTTCATCACCTGTGTTAGTGTTGCCTTCCGGTTCAGGGATGTATACTATGTATTGCGATGCTTCACGCGTTGGTTTGGGTTGTGTATTGATACAGGAGGGGCGAGTTATCGCATATGCTTCGCGTCAGTTGAAGCCCCATGAGAAGAATTACCTTATACACGATTTGGAGTTGGCCGCGATTGTTCATGCTCTTAAAATCTGTAGGCATTATCTTTATGGGGTGTCATGTGAGGTTTACACTGATCATCGCAACCTGCATCATTTGTTAAAGCAAAGGGATCTCAATTTGAGGTAGCGTAGTGGCTTGAGTTACTGAAGGATTATGATATTACCATCCTTTATCATCCGGGTAAGGCGAATGTAGTTGCAGATGCCTTGAGCAGAAAGGCGGAGGGTATGGGTAGTTTGGCATTCATTTCAGCGAAGGAGAGGCCACTAGCCTTGGACATTCAGTCCATGGCTAACAGACTTGTGAGACTGGATATTTTAGAGCCCAGCCGAGTTTTTGCATGCATCATCGCTCAGTCTTCACTATCCGAGCAGATCAAGGCTCGCCAGTTTGATGATTCGCACATGTTGGTTCTCAGAGAGACGGTACTACAGGGTGGTGCCAAGGAGGTTACTATCGGCGAGGATGGTGTTTTGCGACTTTAGGGTCGCCTATGTGTTCCTAATGTTGATAGCTTGAGGGAGAAGATCCTAGTGAAAGCACACAATTCTCAGTAATCTATTCATCTAGGTGCTACAAAGATGTATCGCGACCTGAGGCAGCATTATTGGTGGAGGCGAATGGAGAAGGTTAAGTACAAGCACCAGAGGCCAGGTGGCCTACTGCAGCAGATGACTATACCTGAGTGGAAATGGGAGCGCATTACTATGAACTTCGTAGTTGGGTTGTCGCGGACCTTACAGAAGTTTCATGCAGTTTGGGTCATTGTCGACAAGTGGACCAAGTCGGCGCACTTAATTCCGGTTGTGACCACGTATACTTCAGAGAGGTTGGCCCAGATTTATATTCAGGAGATAGTTCGGTTGCACGGTGTGCCTATTTCCATCATATCAAATAGGGGCCCTTAGTTTACTTCACATTTATGGAGAGCAGTACATAGCGAGTTGGGGAGCCGTGTAAAGCTCAGCACAACCTTTCATCCACAGACCGACGGGCAGTCAGAGCGGACAGTTCAGATCTTGGAGGACATGCCTTTGGCCGAGTTTGCCTACAACAACAGTTATCAGTCCAGCATCGAGATGGCTCCATTTGAGGCTTTATATGGTCGACGATTTCGTTCTCCCATCGGATGGTTTGAGCCCAGCAAGGCTAAGTTATATGGTACCGATTTGGTGAAGGATGCCTTGGAAAAGGTAAATTTGATTCAGGAGAGACTTCACACAGCACAGTCTAGACAGAAGAGTTACGCAGATCAGAAGACACGTGATTTATCTTTTATGGTGGGCGAGAAAGTTCTCTTGAAGGTATCGCCGATGAAGGGGGTCATGAGGTTCGGGAAGAAGGGCAAGTTGAGCCTATGGTTTATAGGCCTATTTGAGGTGTTGAGACGAGTTGGGGAGGTTGCTTATGAGCTTTCTTTGCCTCCCAGTCTATCCGAAGTTCATCCGATTTTCCACGTGTCTATGCTATGGAGGTATCATGTAGATAGGTCGTATGTGTTAGACTGTAGCACGGTTCAGCTAGATGAGATCCTGAGTTATGAGGAGGAACCAGTTGCCATTGTTGACCGTCAGGTTCGCCAGTTGAGGTCCAAGAAGATTTTTGCGGTAAAGGTTCAGTGGAGAGGCTAACTAGCCAAGGAGGTGACTTGGGAGGACGAGGAGTACATGCGGAGAAGATATCCACACCTATTCAGTACTCCAGGTATGATTCTAGACCCTTTCGAGGACGAACATTTGTTTAAGAGGTGGAGAATGTAACGACCCAACTGGTCGTTTTACTTTCTAGAACCCCGTTTCCCTAAATAAGACTCCCCGTATGTGCTTTTACTATTTTATGACTTGCGGGGATGGTTAGTTCGGGATTGGAAGGGTTCGGGTTAAAACTGAAACACTTGATTCCTTAAGATTGGTAAAAAGGCCAAAGTTTGACTTTGGTCAATGTTTTGAGTAAATGATCTCATAATCAGGATTTGACGGTTCCAATAGATTCGTATGATAAGTTTGGACCTGGGCGTGTGTTCGATTCGGGTTTTGGACGACCCGGGAGCGTTTCGGTGCTTAATAGTAAAAGCCGACCATTTGAAGGTTTTAAAGTTCTTTAAAGTTGGTTTGTAGTAGGTTTTGGTGTTATCGAGGTCCGTTTGGAATTTCGAGCCCGGGAATAGTTCTGTAGGGTGATTTAAGACCTGCACGCAAAATTCAGTGTCATTCTGAGCAGTTTAAGTATGTTCCGGCGCACTCGGAGTAAGTTGAAGAACTTGAAGTTCCTAAGATGATTCAATTTGGTTTGAGGTGCGATTCCTAGTTTTGATGTTGTTTTATGCGTTCCGAGGATTCGAGCTAGTTCGTTTTATGATTTCAAACTTGTTGGTATGTTTGGGTGGGGCCTCGGTGACCCTGGGTGTCAATCGAACTAGGCACGTACCAAGTTTGGACTTAGGAGCAGCAGCTGAAGCACCAGGCTTCTGGTGTAACCGCACCTGCGGAGGGCTAGCCACAGGTGCGAGCTCGCAGAAGCGAACAAGAAGCCACAGAAGCGACCTAGGAACCGCAGATACGGGTGGGCGTGAGCACCTGCGAACGCGTGTGTGCGATGGATGAAACCGCAAGAGCGGCCTAAGCCGCATGTGCGGCATGTGAATCGCAGGAGAGGACCCGCAGAAGCTAGACAGAGGACCACAGAAGCGGAAGTAGGCCACTGGGCAAGGGCCATATCTGCGAGGACCTTTCTGCAGATGCGGAGCCGCAGAAGTGGCCAACCCTCTGCAGGTGCGAAAATCGCAGAAGGCAGAACCTCATTTAAGATGGGACTTAGGCATTTTGAGCTAGTTTATTTCAATCCTTGGGCAATTTTGGAGCTCTTAGAGAGGGGGTTTTTCACCTAACACTTTGAGGTAAGTAGTTTCTATACAATGTGAGTTAAATACATAGATTATGGGTAGATTTAACATAAAAAAATTTGGAAAATTATGGGTTTAGATGAAAAACCTAGATTTGTGATAAAAATGGGATTTAACCACGGAAATGGTTATGGAATTTAGTAAAAATTATATATTTGAGTTCGTGAGGTTATGGATAATAACTTTCTTCAAAAATTTCCAAAATCCGGGTATGTGGGCCCGGGGATAAATTTTAGGAAATTCTTCAATTGGGATTGGGTAACCACTTTAATAGCTAGAATATGAACCTTTGAGCTCGTATTGATTATTTTATATAACGTTTGACTAGTTTCGAGTCGTTTGGCATCGAGTTGAGGGTTTAACGCACAGTTGTGGACTGGAAAGTAAGCTTTGAGACAAGGTAAGTCTTTTGTCTAACCTTGTAAGAGGAAATTCTCCCCATATATGACTTAAATTATTATTATTTGCTTCTAATTGCGGGGGCTACGTACGCACGAGGTGAGAGAGTCCATGCATAGCTACTATTCATGCTAATGTCCGAGTAGTCTAGGACCCAAATCATGGGTTACTTGAAATGTTGGCACCCTACTTGTTAATTTTAGTGCCTAAATTACTTAGAACTTGTTGATTAAAATGTGGAAGACCATTAATGGAATTTGTGGTACCTTGTGTAGTAGCCTTTAATAATAGTTGAGACAAATGATTATGAATTATCCTCTCTTCTTGTGGAGCAGGCCGAACGCCTCAGCAATAGCTAGATGCATCTATGGTTCATACCGCTCAACCCTCGGTAGTGTACACATTATTCTGGATTGGGCCATACGACCTCAGCATAAATCTTGCTTAATAATACTTGGGGCCTAACCATACCTGATATTATGTTGTGATTTGAAAGGTTACGATTTGTAAATAAAGTGATATATCTAGGATTTAGTAAGAATCGTGGGAGAACTATTTGCTCCTGCTTGTTGATGAAGTCGACCCCTCATCATTACTTCTTCGAGATTAGACTTGATACTTACTGGGTATATGTTATTTATGTACTCACGCTATACTTCTGCACTGACCGTACATGATCTGAGGCGGGTGCATCTGGCGGTCCTACCGGCGCGCATCCGAGATATCCCGAGGCCTAGTGGT
>AWOL01S0025519.1:0-22983 GCA_000715115.1 Nicotiana otophora
ACTATGAACTTCGTAGTTGGGTTGCCACAGAACTTGTGGAAGTTTGATGTAGTTTGGGTCATTATCGATAGGTTGACCANCATTTAAGATGGGACTTAGGCATTTTGAGCTAGTTTATTTCAATCCTTGGGCAATTTTGGAGCTCTTAGAGAGGGGGTTTTTCACCTAACACTTTGAGGTAAGTAGTTTCTATACAATGTGAGTTAAATACATAGATTATGGGTAGATTTAACATAAAAAAATTTGGAAAATTATGGGTTTAGATGAAAAACCTAGATTTGTGATAAAAATGGGATTTAACCACGGAAATGGTTATGGAATTTAGTAAAAATTATATATTTGAGTTCGTGAGGTTATGGATAATAACTTTCTTCAAAAATTTCCAAAATCCGGGTATGTGGGCCCGGGGATAAATTTTAGGAAATTCTTCAATTGGGATTGGGTAACCACTTTAATAGCTAGAATATGAACCTTTGAGCTCGTATTGATTATTTTATATAACGTTTGACTAGTTTCGAGTCGTTTGGCATCGAGTTGAGGGTTTAACGCACAGTTGTGGACTGGAAAGTAAGCTTTGAGACAAGGTAAGTCTTTTGTCTAACCTTGTAAGAGGAAATTCTCCCCATATATGACTTAAATTATTATTATTTGCTTCTAATTGCGGGGGCTACGTACGCACGAGGTGAGAGAGTCCATGCATAGCTACTATTCATGCTAATGTCCGAGTAGTCTAGGACCCAAATCATGGGTTACTTGAAATGTTGGCACCCTACTTGTTAATTTTAGTGCCTAAATTACTTAGAACTTGTTGATTAAAATGTGGAAGACCATTAATGGAATTTGTGGTACCTTGTGTAGTAGCCTTTAATAATAGTTGAGACAAATGATTATGAATTATCCTCTCTTCTTGTGGAGCAGGCCGAACGCCTCAGCAATAGCTAGATGCATCTATGGTTCATACCGCTCAACCCTCGGTAGTGTACACATTATTCTGGATTGGGCCATACGACCTCAGCATAAATCTTGCTTAATAATACTTGGGGCCTAACCATACCTGATATTATGTTGTGATTTGAAAGGTTACGATTTGTAAATAAAGTGATATATCTAGGATTTAGTAAGAATCGTGGGAGAACTATTTGCTCCTGCTTGTTGATGAAGTCGACCCCTCATCATTACTTCTTCGAGATTAGACTTGATACTTACTGGGTATATGTTATTTATGTACTCACGCTATACTTCTGCACTGACCGTACATGATCTGAGGCGGGTGCATCTGGCGGTCCTACCGGCGCGCATCCGAGATATCCCGAGGCCTAGTGGTGAGCTGCTTCCCGAGCCGTTATACAGCCCCTAAAGTCTCTCTTTTGTATTTATATTCTGTCTACTTCATTTTAGATAGTAGTGTAGTATGTTTCATATATTCTACTAGTTGCTCATACACTTGTGACACCATGTCTTGGAAATTATGCTAGTAGACACATATTGATTTTGATTATTTACTTCCTCTCCTTTACTCTTAAATTGTCCATTACTCACTTTTATGAAATTTTTGTTTAATAATTAAAAATCAACTAATTTCCAAATTGTTAAAAGAAACAATCACGTAGTTAGTTCACTATTGGCTTGCCTAGCGATAACGTTGAGCGCCATCATGGCCTATAAGAGGAATTGGGTCGTGACATAAATTAAATTGATGCAATAATTTGAAGTAACAAAGAACTAAAATAAATAAATTAAGAAAACTTGAAGAAAATACAAGCCTGACTGTGAAGCGAGTTTCTTCCGAAGCAAAAACAAGAACGAAGTATTTGAGCAAAAACAATGTTAATAGAAAGCAAGAGTAGGTTTGGCCTTTTATCATATAAGTATTTCATATCTACAATGAGTACAAATTGCTCTATTTATAGCTAAATTCAGGGAGGCAAGATTCCCAAATCAAGCTCCTATTTAATATGAACAAATACTACTCTTGATAGCTGCGTAACCATTGAGTATAAATGCAAAGATTCTTTGTAACGGCCGCTCCTTGAATGCTGCCTTCTTCAACCGATATCTTACTTTCAAACTTTCGTCTCCGGTTCCAATGTCGTTGGAACTCACACAACACCGGTCACATGCTCATAACAGGTGCCAACTATTTACCGACTCATACCTACCTATCTTTACTTCCACATGTCAACTCGACGAATGTCCACCTGTCACTCGTTAAGTTTACACCATACAGATAGTCTCTCTACTTTCCGGTGACTAAAATTGATGTTACGAGGAAGTAGATAAGACTCCTTTTCTTGGCGGGAAAGTTTCTGAACGGTTTTCTGACACTTGAAAGGATGCACATCTTCTTGCATTTAATGAGTCGAACACGTGTTATCCCGTGATTCGACAAATACTTTCGCCAGTTACCTAAGTAATGATGGATTTGCATTCTACCGCCTATAAACTTCTTCCCTTCTTATCACTTTTACAAACCTTCCTTCTTCGAATTCTCTTAAAGCTTTTCTACAACTCCCCTTTGCTTAGTAAAACAAATCATATTCATACTTTCCATCACCATATTTTCTGCTATCTCTTCCTCCTGTTACATAGGAACTTACACCGATGGCGGCCCATCCAGGAAGAACAAGTCTAAGGAACCCAATACCGGTCCTCCTTCTACTAACACAATCATCCCTTCTCAGCTAAGTTGTGAGATAGATCTCCATATTTAAAAGAAATCCTCTGATCCTAAAAATGACAGAAACAGAGCCGTTGGTAAATACCCTTCTTCCATTCACCCTGCTAGCATTCCTATTGTGAAAGAAGATTGTGGCTGGAACAACATTAAGGTTTCAACCCCTAATGAAGTGGAAAGGATTACTTTCAGTAAACCAGCAAGGTATATGCACGTTTACACGTATCCTTTTACTTTAAGGATTGGCAAGGAAATTGATTCCATCATCTTGGAGTTTTGTCGAAAATTCCAAGTGTGTTTAGCTCAAGTAGGACCATCGATATGACGAATGGTGGCTTGCCTTTAGTTCCTGTGTTCCTGGGCCGGTGAAACGCTTACGCTTGCTTATTTGATCAACCTCTACACCCCTAAAAGTTTTCGTGGAGGCATGATTAAACTCAGACAAACACGGTTACCATGCTATTGTCACCAATGTTAATGATGGCAACGACCGTGGTTGGATGGAGGGATTTGTTGTCCTCGCTTCCGGAGACATTAATTCTACCGGCGTCAACATCTCCTATTCCTGAATCATGGAATTATACTAGTAAGCTTTATTAATATCCTTCTTCATTGTATCAAAATAATTTCCTCCTCTTACTAAACTTTCTCTTCTCTTATTTCAGCCACCCGTTGGGTTCCTCCAGTAGTTGCAAACCTAACCCAATGAGTTCAATTTTTTTAGACATTTCCACACCGAACTCTCGTAAGTGAAAGGAATTTTCAAAGAGATTCAACTAGAAAGCCAAGAATTATAGTGATTAAAATCCTTTTTAATCTTCAACTTTACGCAATATAAATATTTTGACTTCTTTTCATAATATGTAGCCCTTCTGAATGGATCTTCTATATGACCCACAGTCGAAGTTTCTCATGACCCGAATGTGGCTCAGCAACAGATTCAAGAAGCCCTTGATCGGAAAAGGGCTCGTGATACCGCTCTTGCTTCCGGTGAGGGCAGATCTTCCTTGAGTCCCCAGCCCAAGGGGAAAAAACCAAAAAATAGATGTTCCTCTGAGGCTGAGACTCAGGAGAAGCCTCCAATCATAGAAGAAAACCCGGTAAGACCGGCCACAATGGTCCTTGATAAAGAAAAAATTCCCTCAGATCAATCGAAGGATATAGAAGGACTCTTTATAAAGTTAGACTTGGTTGAGAATGCTGAGTCTTGCTTCCGGGCTCCAACTTTTACCTCCGGTCAGAAGGGTTCCACTTCTAATGTTCCTCCACCTTTTAGTTCAACACTAGCTGCTGCATCGCTAGCTCTTGCATTGACACCGATACCAATCAAACAAGAGGAAGATGTGCGCTTTACTCGATCACCTGATCAAGGGAATATAGCAAATTCCTTCACAACACCCATCCGAAACCCCAATGGAAAACACAATGTTACCTTTTTAGTTTTATGAATGCCACTTACTCTCCAAACCTGTAGGAGTTGCCAACTACTTGAAGCCTTTGGCTTCTAACAAGGACTGGAGAAAGATGAATGCTCTTTCTGTGGATGTCTGATCAATAACAACGTGCACTTTGCTGCTCAGGTATCATCTTATTCTTCTTTTTTTCTTTCACTTGTTAACCATTATCTTCAATAACTTTAATCTTCGATTTTACAGGCTAACCTCCTTGCCTCCGAGGGCTTACAGAAGATGATCCTTGCTAAAGAGACACTTATTGCCGAGCGGGATCAAATTGATGCTGAAAGGAACCAACTCGTTGAGCGCCTCCCGGATTTAGAGGCAAGGCTTTCTCAGATGGGCGAACTTGAAGCCCGGTTGGAGCAAACAAAGCAAGAAAAAATGGCACATATCCAAGAGTCCACTCAGTTGCATGCTGCGCTTGCCAAGTTAAAGATCAAGTGGGCTAAGCTGCTAGATGCTGTAACTTCGGTAACCGAACACGAGTCTGCTTTTATAGAACAAATTAACAACCTGGAAACAAACTTATGTTCCAAAATCGAGAAAGCTGTTGCGGCCAAGAAGAAGAGAGCAAGAATGGAGAAAAGACTCAAAAGGCTCATGGTACAAAATCGCGAACATGCAAAGACCAATACTAACCTTTGTCGGACTTACGATATCTTGAGGTTGAAAATGATCGGCTGTAGTCCAAAATCCAAAAGTTCCAAACCAAATTTCGGTACCAAGAAGATTTTGTCCTTCTTGAGAAAACTCACGCAGTTTATCACATAAGAAGGAAAACTTTGGAGGATGCCAACGAAAGCATTTTGAATATATATGGCTGTATTGCTGAAGCCCTTGGCTTGGAGACAACCGCCTTTGAGAACATTCCAGTCCGGCCCACTACCTCAAGCTCCTCGAGCACTTGCTCTGAGTCTTCAGAAACTGAGGAGGCGGTTAAAGATGAAGAAGAAAAATACAAGGATGAAAGTGATGGACCGAATGCCGAGCAACCTTCACCTCGAAAAGATGCAGCAAAGACGTCTCGTCCTTCGGATTCTGCTGATAAAATAAATTAATATGTGTGTGTGTGTGTGTATATATATATATATATTTGTTTTTATTTTTGTAATTATAACAGAACCTCTATTGGGTTCAACATATTTGAAATAAAAAATATCTTTTACTTAACTTCAGTGCAAAATACATCTTTTTATTTTTTCATTGATAAAGTTCGAGAATTTTATTTCAGTGCAAAAGAGTTTGAAATAACAAAGAACTAAAATAAATTAAATAAAAATAATTGAAGAAAATACAAGCCTGACTATGAAGTGAGCTTCTCAGGAAGTAAAAACAAGAACAGAGTATTGAGAAAAAAGATGTTAATAGAAAGCAAGACTAAGTTTAGCCTTTTCTCATACAAGTATTTCGTGTCTATGAATAAAGACCCCCAAATCAAGCTTCTCTTAATATTAATAAAGACCCCTCTTGATATCTGCGTAACGATTGAGTATAAATGCAAAGATTCTATGTAACAGTTGCTCCTTGAATGCTGCCTGCTTCAACTGATATCTTACTTTCAAACTTTCTGTAACAACCTAGCCGGTTGTTTTGGGTATTACAACCCTATTCCCCCATTTACTGCTTATCCTGTGTTCAATTATAATCATGTGACTCATCGGAGAGGGTTCAGAATGAATTGGAACACTTAGTTCCAAGATTTAAAGCTTAAGTTGAAATAGTTGACCGGATGTTGACTATGTGTAAATGACCCCGGAATAGAGTTTTGATGATTCCAATAGCTCCGTATGGTAATTTTTAACTTGGGAGTGTGTTCATAAAATTATTTGAAAGTCCGTGGTTAAATTAGACTTGATTTGGCTAAAATAGAAATTTAAGTTTGGAAGTTTGACCAGGGAGTTGACTTTTTGATATCAGTGCCAGAATCTAGTTCTGAAAATTTTTATAGGTCCGTCATATCATTTATGACTTGCGTGCAAAATTTGAGGTCAATCGGACTTGATTTGATATGTTTCGGCATCAAATGTAGAAATTAAAATTTCTTAGTTTTATTAAGCTTGAATTGGGATATGATTCATGGTTTTAGCGTTGTTTGATGTGATTTGAGGTTTTGACTAAGTTCGTATAATGTTTTAGGACTTTTTGGTATATTTGGTTGAGGTCCCGGGGGCCTCGAGTAAGTTTTGGATGATTAACGGATCAAATTTCAGACTTAAGGAAATGCTAAAATTTTTCTGTTGCTGGTGTCTTCGCACATGCGCATGAGGGACCGTAGGTGAGGCTCGCAGAAGCGTGAAAACTGTCACAGAAGTGACCTGGGGAAGGCTGACTAGGAGGCATCACAGAAGCGGCCCAACCCGCGCAGAAGCGCGACCGCAGATGCGGTTTGAACATCGCAGAAGTGACCACTACTGGCCAAGGATGACTCGTAGATGCGAGCTTCTTCCGCAAACGTGGAGTCCTCAGAAGCGGAGGCCGCAGATGCGTATATGCGACCGCAAATGCAAAAGACGCTGGGCGGAAGCTTTAAGTTCGGGGTTTCGCTATTTTTAGCCATTTTCGGATATTGGAGCTCGGTTTGGGCTACTTTGGAGAGGAAGTTTTCCACACTACTTGGGGTAAGTGTTCTTGACTCCCTTGTGATTATATTTCATGAATTAATCTTCATTTTTGGTGTATGATTATCGAATCTTCAAGAGAAATCGAAGGAAATTTCTATAATTTCATAAAACGAATTTTCGACTTTTGAATACCGATTCGGAGTCAAATTTGAGTGAAATTTGTATGGTTGAACTCGTAATTGGATGGGTTGTCGAATTTTATGAGTTTTATCGGATTTCGAGATATGGGCCCCACTGCCGATATTTCGAGCAGAGTTAGGAAATTTTATAAATTGTTAAATTGCAAGCATTAGAGTATATTTTGATTAATTTGCACGTTGTTTGACTAGTTTCGAATCATTTGGCATGAAATTGAGGAGATATGAAGGCGTTCGGAGATTGATACGCACGGAATGGAATTTTTGGAGTATTGTTTAGCTTGCTCGGCATTGAATTCGTCTTGTTCGAGGTAAGTAACTCTTCTAATCTTGGAGATGAGGGTATGAACCCTGACTATACATGTTATGTGTTTGGTGTTGAGGTGACGCACATGCTAGGTGACGGGCGTGTGGGCGTGCACCGCATGAACTGTGACTCCGTTATTTCCTGGTACTGTGTAGTTACCTGAACTTATCTGTAATCATGAAATCTCTACGTACTAGAGTTATCGAGCTGTGATTCATGTTAGAAACCATGTCTAGACTATATGCTTATACTCTTTGGACCCACTGAGGTCATTACTGCTGTTTAGTTATTTGCTTACATTGCAATTTCATACTCAGTCATGTCCATTCATTACATATCATATCTCAGTCTCTGTTGTTATTTATTGATACATTATATCATCATTTCGGGCTAGTTTCATGACATTGTGAGCCCGAGAGACTGGAGAGATTGATGACTGAGTGAGGTCGAGNTGGCCAAGGACGACTCGCAGATGCGAGCTTCTTCCGCAGAAGAGGAGGCCGAAAATATGTATATGCGACTGCAAATGTGGAAGACGCTGGGCAGAAGCTTTAAGTTCGGGGTTTCGCTATTTTTAGCCATTTTCAGATTTTGGAGCTCGGTTTGGGCGACTTTGGAGAGGAATTTTCCACACAACTTGGGTTAAGTATTCTTGACTCCCTTGTGATTATATTTCATGAATTAATCTTCATTTTTGGTGTATGATTATCGAATCTTCAAGAGAAATCGAAGGAAATTTCTATAATTTCATAAAACGAATTTTCGAGTTTTGAATACCGATTCGGAGTCGGATTTGAGTGAAATTTGTATGGTTGAACTCGTAATTGGATGGATTGTCGAATTTTGTGAGTTTCGTTGGATTCTGAGATGTGGGCCCCACTGTCGATATTTCGAGCAGAGTTCGGAAATTTTATAAATTGTTAAATTGCAAGCATTGGAGTATATTTTGATTAATTTGCACGTTATTTGACTAGTTTCGAATCATTTGGCGTGGAATTAAGGAGATATGAAGGCGTTCGGGGGTTGATACGCGTGGAATGAAATTTTCGGAGTATTGTTTAGCTTGCTCGACATTGGATTCGTCTTGTTCGAGGTAAGTAACTCTTCTAATCTTGGAGCTAAGGGTATGAACCCTGACTATACGTGTTATGTATTTGGTATTGAGGTGATGCACATGCTAGGTGATGGGCATGTGGGCGTCCACCGTGTGAACTGTGACTCCGTTATTTCCTGGTACTGTGTAGTTACCTGAACTTATCTGTAATCATGAAATCTCTACGTACTAGAGTTATCGAGCTGTGATTCATGTTAGAAACCATGTCTAGACTATATGCTTATACTCTTTGGACCCACTGAGGTCATTACTGCTGTTTAGTTATTTGCTTACATTGCAATTTCATACTCAGTCATGTCCATTCATTACATATCATATCTCAGTCTCTGTTGTTATTTATTGATACATTATATCATCATTTCGGGCTAGTTTCATGACATTGTGAGCCCGAGAGACTGGAGAGATTGATGACTGAGTGAGGTCGAGTGCTTTATTTTGAGATATTGATACAATAGCATGTGAGTTGTCCGTGTATCATATGAGTTATCCGTGCGGATCCATATATTATACTATAGCACGTGAGTTGTCCGTGCAGCACGTGAGTATCCGTGCGAATCTAGATATTATACTGTAGCACGCGAGTTGTCCATGTGGATTATAGCGCTTGGGCTGAAGGAGCCCCTCCGAAGTCTGTACACAACCCCAGTGAGCGCAGGTACCTACTGAGTGCGAGTGCCGAGTGCGAGTGCCAAGTGATTGGGAGGGCTGAGTGACTGGGAGGACTGAGTGAAATGATACTCTAAGTGTATACATATGGTTTTATTACTGAGTTGCATCGCATTGACATGCACACTTGACATACAGGCATAAATATGCATTTTTCCTCATGATGTACAGTATTGCATCATTCATGACTTCTCATACATATTGACATATAGGCATAGAGTTGTATTTTCATGTTATTTAAAAATGAAATGATTACCTGTTGAAAGTTTTGGAATAAATCACAGTTTTCAAACTTACTCATAAATTGGTGATTTCGGTAAAGGATTTGAGTTTTCACTGATATATTTGAAAAGCAGGACTATTTTTCTGGAACTGTGAATGAGCTGAGCATTTTATCTCTGAGCTACTTCTTTTATTACTTCTATTATGTTGTTATGAACTGTTGTTGGCTATTGGTGTTGTACCCTGACCTTTGTTCCAGCTCGTCGCTACTTTCAACCTAAGGTTAGGTTTGTTACTTATTGAGTACATGGGGTCGGTTGTACTCATACTACACTTATACACCTTGCGTGCAGATATTGGATGCTGATGTTACTGTGATTGATGGGAGTTAGACTTGAAGATGTACCTGTATTCCGGTCGTAACTGCCTCTTGTTCATGGTAGCCTTAGAATTATAAAAATCTATTTATGTACATTTCGAACAGATGATGTATTTATTTCATATCAGCTTTGTAAATTCTAATCTTAGAAGCTCATGATTTGTACTACCAGTCCTTGGAGAGTGTATTGCAGCCAGTTAAATATTAATTGAATTGGATAGTTGTTAATTAGTTTACCTGATGGGTTGGGTTACGTGCCATCATGACTAGGTGGATTTTGGGTCGTGACAAGGTGGTATCAGAGCTCTAGGTTCATAGGTTCTACGAGTAATGGGCAAGTGTCTAGTAGAGTCTCGCAGATCAGTATGATGACGTCCATACTTATCTTCGAGAGGCTACAGAGCATTTAATATAATTTCCCATCTTTCTTTCCTTATCGTGTGAAATTGATTCAGCTTGAAACATAACTCTTTGAATTCCTTCCACGCATTCGTGTGCGCATGTGAGCGCTCGGTATCAGCTGTGCATCGCCGACTTGTGATTCCATGAACGAGGTTCGAAATTTGTATTCTGTGTTTTGGTGATGGGCCAGTCTGGAAGACTTGAAGCCAGGTTTAGACCGAAGCTTAGGCTCGGTAGCTTCGGTTATAACTTATACATTTGGACTCATATGTACGGTAGTGTCCTTATGAGTAGAGCTTGTGGCTCGATAAGCGGTCGAATGGCTATACGATAAGTATGATGTGACTGTAGGATGTGTTAAGATGGTTTGAATGTGACAAAAAATGTTTCCTTGGAATGTAAAGAGGGCCATTGGGTGCTTGATTTTCGTTGTGATGTGACGTACGGTCTCGAGTTGTGAGTGTGTTGAAGGATCTGTCATGCGGTTTAATTATGTAGCGAATTAGATTTTCATATCGTGTTGATGAGTTCAAACTTAGAAAGATTAAGTGATTGCATAGTAATGGTGGCTGCGAAAGGGTATAGCAAGATGCCAATTTGAGGCTAAACAGGTGGGTTATTTCCTGCAGAGTAATCTACGTAGGTGTATTCCTTATAATGTTGAGTGGAGAGTTTCTTATCTACCAACGGGGTATGTGTTGAGATTTCAACTTGAATCCGGTTGGGAAAGTTGACTTGACTGTCAAGAGAATAAATGCGAGTTTAGCGGATGATGAGGTATCTTATGGTTGGTGTTTCATGAGATTAAGAATAGTTTTTGTTGAATTGATTGCGGTATTATGGCAGTAATAGAGTATGAGTATTGTGAGTTATGAAACATTTTGTTCTATGGCTTTGAGCCAAGTGAGGGAGCCTGTTGTGGACGGTTTAATCTCATGGTTATATATTAAATTTTAGTTCTGGTTTGGGACATACTTGTGGATCAATTATGACTGCAGAGGTTGAGATCGAGGATGACTCGAGCAAGAAAATTCCTGAATACGGGTAGCATTACACTTTATGAAAATATGAAAACCATGGAATGATTAAGTTGTTATTTGAAGGATGTAGTGCGCATGGAGTATGAATTTGATTGGTGGTGCTAAGGCAGAGTTACTTCTTTGGGTGTTGTTATACTAATGGGGCATGTGTCTTTTGGCCCGTTTGGGGCGGTGCAATTTAGATTTGAACAAAATGAGTGACTCTCGAGAAGGTGCTAATGGATTCAAAAATGTGTAAGTGGCAATTGAATTTTTTTGGATTCGTATATCACTAGAATCGGTTATTTACATTGGATGGTGTCAGGACTTGCGGTAATTGTGTATGACTATGGATTATATATTTCAGTATAAGAAAGGAAAGATGAATAGTTTTAAATTCACATAAGGTCTTTCAGAGTGGATGTCTCGGTTGTGGTATTTATGGGGTGCTTAAGAAGAATACAACGGCTTATGTGCCTTAGGGCGGTGTGGTTTTATGTTAGGGTGTCTTATAGGGAGCAAATGAAAGGTTTCTAACTAACCGGGTATGTATTTTTTCTTGTGACTCAGACTGTTAATGAGGATCTCGTGTTCTCGTAGGATGGTCTAATAGAGGCGGTGAGTGGAGTGAGAATGGGATTTGCATGTGCAAGTATACAATTTAGTTTCAAAAGGGAGGTAATAAGTTTATGGAGAACAAATAATTTTAAATATTGGCACTAGTGGTATTACCCGAGCAGAGTGTACATTCAAAAAGGGCACACTGTGTTTTGGACCTACGGATGTTTCGTTGGTATCACCATATTCGCCTGATCGATAGACTGCCGATATTCAAATTATTTCTATGTGGTACGGAAGAATTATGGAAGTATTCCTCGTGGGATGATCATGTATGAGAGATGTGTTAGATTTTCAGGCGGTGGAGTTGGGAGCAAATATGGTGATTCATGTTTTCTATGAATTTGGGAGACTGGGAGTTCTCAGAAGTAGATTGTTTCGTGACTGTGAACTGTGAAAATATGGCCAAAGCTAGACATATGATAGTATATGTTACAGTTAGGTCATTGTGGACTTTCGGAGGAATATGTATCTATTTGTGGGTGACCAGAGCTGATTTGGGGTCCATTGGTAGGCCCAATGAGGATGTGTATTCTATATCGGGTCGGATTGGTCGACTCCGTACTACTATTGCTGGGGGATGTGCCATTCGGTTAGAGTGGAGCTTATTAGTGCTCTGAAATGATCTATGTGTTACTCCTCTACGCTACGAGGGGTTGTGATTTATTGGTTATAAGCACGCATGGTCCGATTCTATTGGGCCTTATAGCGGAATTTGAGCGAGATGGATATTAGGGTGATGAATGATTGATTGCGCATGTGGTTATGTTCTCTCCGAACTATGGTATATTGTTCTATCTACTTCTCCGTGGTTATGGTCATGCACCTTGGGAACTCGATGTCAAATTACGCGCGGTTGTTGGCTTTGAGCATGGTAACTAGAGGTATTTCATATGGACAAGTGTTTGGATGGGGTCACGCAATGCCGCCGGGATACGTCAGGTTATGATACTTTGTTTTACATTCGTGTGTTTGGTTCTACTATATATGATGGGTTTGTAGCATTGCGGTTATGGTGTTACTTGTTGAAGTTGCGGGATGATTCTCTCGTTTGAGTCATTCCCCCCCTCCCCCCATTTTTGGGTACATTTTAATTGTTGCTTATGGTGCACGGACTGCGTGGGTTATGGTTTTAGGTTGCATTGGTGTGGCATGTCTGTGGAATAGTTGTGTGTGATAATATAAGGTCATTGGACCTAGAATGGGTACTATCAGGTTTGATTACAGTATATTCAAGAGGATAATATTGAACGTCGGCTTAGAAAGTGATTATGGTTTTGGTTGGGGCGAGAGAGCTCCATGACTTGTTGATCTGATAAATGGTTATGAGATTCTGCGTGTTTCTTTCATTATCGGCAATGTGCGAAGGTTTTGGAACGAGGTTTTGTTTATATGGGGTTTAATACTAGTACTAGGTTGGTTTTGAGTAGTTGCTGTGATCGGAAATGGTGTTGCGAGTATGCGAGTTGTGTAGTATGTTATGTGATTATATATGGGGTTATGGCTATGGCTTGATACTGATTGTTCAGACTTATACAATGTGTAGATGTGAGATTCGGGTCTTGAAAAGAAATTTTGAATGTTGGAAATTGAATTCCAAGGTTATGGGCTAAGGTTGAATAAATGATTTTAAGTTATGTTGTGTTGTCAAGCCCACATAGAATAGGGTGGCGTGGAATCACCCCCGGGTATGTGCATGGTAGAGTGGAACATTGATTTAAAGGCTTAGGAACAACTCTTGGCATGTTCGAGGATAAACGTATGTTTAAGTGAGGGAGCATGTAATGACCCGGTCAGTCGTTTTGGGTATAACAGCCCCGTTCCCCCATTTATTGCTTATCCCGTGTTCAATTATAATTATGTGACTCGTCGAAGAGGATTCAGAATGAATTGGAACACTTAGTTCTAAGATTTAAAGTTTAGTTGAAATAGTTGACCGGATGTTGACTATGTGTAAGCGACCCCGGAATAGAGTTTTGATGATTCCAATAGCTCCGTATGGTGATTTTGGACTTGGGAGCGTGTCCGTAAAATTATTTGAAAGTCCGTAGTTAAATTAGGCTTGATTTGGCTAAAATAGAAATTTAAGTTTGGAAGTTTGACCGGGGAGTTGACTTTTTGATATCGGTGTCAGAATCCAGTTATGAAAATTTTCACAGGTCCGTCATGTCATTTATGATTTGCGTGCAAAATTTGAGGTCAATCAGACTTGATTTGATAGGTTTCGGCAACGAATGTAGAAGTTAAAATTTCTTAGTTTCATTAAGCTTGAACTGGGGTATGATTCGTGGTTTTAGCGTTGTTTGATGTGATTTGAGGTCTCGACTAAGTTCGTATAATGTTTTAAGACTTTTTGATATATTTGGTTGAGGTCCCGGGGGCCTCGGGTGAGTTTCAGATGATTAACGGATCAAATTCGGACTTAAGGAAATGCTGAAATTTTTTTGTTGCTGGTGTTTTCGCACCTACACATGAGGGACCGCAGGTGCGGCTCGTAGAAGCGACTTGGGGAAGGCTGGCTGGGAGGCATCGCAGAAGAGGCCCAACTCGCGCTGAAGTGCGACCGCATATGCGGTTTGAACGTCGCAGAAGCGACTACTGCTGGCCAAGGACGACTCGCAGATGCGAGCTTCTTCCGCAGAAGAGGAGGCCGAAAATATGTATATGCGACTGCAAATGTGGAAGACGCTGGGCAGAAGCTTTAAGTTCGGGGTTTCGCTATTTTTAGCCATTTTCAGATTTTGGAGCTCGGTTTGGGCGACTTTGGAGAGGAATTTTCCACACAACTTGGGTTAAGTATTCTTGACTCCCTTGTGATTATATTTCATGAATTAATCTTCATTTTTGGTGTATGATTATCGAATCTTCAAGAGAAATCGAAGGAAATTTCTATAATTTCATAAAACGAATTTTCGAGTTTTGAATACCGATTCGGAGTCGGATTTGAGTGAAATTTGTATGGTTGAACTCGTAATTGGATGGATTGTCGAATTTTGTGAGTTTCGTTGGATTCTGAGATGTGGGCCCCACTGTCGATATTTCGAGCAGAGTTCGGAAATTTTATAAATTGTTAAATTGCAAGCATTGGAGTATATTTTGATTAATTTGCACGTTATTTGACTAGTTTCGAATCATTTGGCGTGGAATTAAGGAGATATGAAGGCGTTCGGGGGTTGATACGCGTGGAATGAAATTTTCGGAGTATTGTTTAGCTTGCTCGACATTGGATTCGTCTTGTTCGAGGTAAGTAACTCTTCTAATCTTGGAGCTAAGGGTATGAACCCTGACTATACGTGTTATGTATTTGGTATTGAGGTGATGCACATGCTAGGTGATGGGCATGTGGGCGTCCACCGTGTGAACTGTGACTCCGTTATTTCCTGGTACTGTGTAGTTACCTGAACTTATCTGTAATCATGAAATCTCTACGTACTAGAGTTATCGAGCTGTGATTCATGTTAGAAACCATGTCTAGACTATATGCTTATACTCTTTGGACCCACTGAGGTCATTACTGCTGTTTAGTTATTTGCTTACATTGCAATTTCATACTCAGTCATGTCCATTCATTACATATCATATCTCAGTCTCTATTGTTATTTATTGATACATTATATCATCATTTCGGGCTAGTTTCATGACATTGTGAGCCCGAGAGACTGGAGAGATTGATGACTGAGTGAGGTCGAGGGCTTTATTTTGAGATATTGATACAGTAGCATGTGAGTTGTTCGTGCAACACGTGAGTTGTCCGTGTGGATCCAGATATTATACTATAGCACGTGAGTTGTCCGCGCGGATCCAGATATTATACTATAGCATGTGAGTTATCCGTGCGGATCCAGATATTATACTATAGCACGTGAGTTGTCCGTGCAATACGTGAGTTGTCCGTGCTGATCCAGATATTATACTATCGCACGTGGGTTGTCCGTGCAACACATGAGTTTTCCGTGCGAATTATAGCGCTTGGGCTGAAGGAGCCCCTCCAGAGTATGTACACCCCCCCTATGAGCACAGGTACCTACTAAGTGCGAGTGCCGAGTGCCGAGCGATTGGGAGGACTGAGTGACTGGGAGGACTAAGTGAAATGATACTTTGAGAGTATGCATATGGTTTTATTACTGCGTTGCATCGCATTGACATGCACACTTGACATACATGCATAAAGATGCATTTTTCCTCATGCTGTACGATATTGCGTCATTCATGACTTCTCCTACATATTGACATGTAGGCATAGAGATGTATTTTCATGTTATTTAAAAATGAAACGATTACCTGTTGAAAGTTTTGGAAAAAATCACAGTTTTCAAACTTACTGTAACGACCCGGCTGGTCGTTTTGAGAGTATTAAGCCCGAACCCCTAATTATTGCTTTCTCTATTTTATTTTTGGGTTTTGTGACTTGCCGGAAAGTTTTATTTTTGGCTTTGGAGTGAAATGGGTCACATAGTCCCTGAAGTGGAAGTTTAAGTCGTAGGAATCTAACATAGTTTGAATTGTGTGAAGACGACTTCGAAATGGATTCGTCAGTTCCAACAGCTTCGTAGGATGATTTTGGTCTTAGGAGCGTGTTCGGATGTTGAATTGGAGGCCCGTAGGTCATTTTAACGTCAATTGGCGAAAGTTGGAAATTTAATGATTTTTGGGAAGTTTGACTGGGAGTGAAATTTTTTGATATCGGGGGCGGATTCCAATTTTGGAAGTTAGAGTAGGTCCGTAATATCAATTATGACTTGTGTGCAAAATTTGAGGTCAACCTGACTTGATTTGATAGGTTTCGGCATCAGATGTAGAAGTTTTAAGTTTTAAAGTTCATTAGGCTTGAATCGATCCACGATTTGTGTTTTTACATTGTTTGACATGATTTAAAGGCTCGACTAAGTTCGTATGATATTTTAGGACTTGTATATGTTTGGTTGGGGTCCCGGGGGCCTCGGGTGGATTCCGGATGGCTAACAGATCGAAAAAAGGGACTTGGTGCATGGCTGAAGCAGGATTCTGCTAGTGTAACCACACATGCAGAGATTTGATCGCAGGTGCGGGCCGTGTTGCACAGATGCGAAGGTTTGGACTGGGGGCTGTGGTCGCAGGTGCGGTGTCAAGGCCGCAGAAGCGGAGTCGCTTCTGCGGAAGAATGATCGTGGAAGCGGACGAGTGCTTGGGGAGACCTGTCCGCAGAAGCGGATGTATTGGCGCAGATGCGCACCCGCAGAAGCGGAAGCTCCGCAGGTGCGGACTAGTCGACCGCAGGAGCGAGGGAACCACAGATGCAGGTAAGTTGTCACTTTTGTAACGTTGCAGATGCGGCTATGTATCCGCAGAAGCGGAAGTGCTGGACAGAACACTTAAATGCAAGGGTTCGCGATGTTTGCTCATTTTAAACATTTTGAGCTCGGGTTTGGCGATTTCTTGAGAGCATTTTCGAGGGATTTCTTGAGGTAAGTCCCTTGTGCTTATTTTTGATCAATAATCTTGCTTCCCCATTTATTTTTCCACCTAGTTAGTGTGTATTTAAGGTGGAATTTGGGAGTTTGAGGCTAAGGATTTGAAAAGTTTGATTTGGGGTTTTGAGTGGCGACTTGGTGTCGGATTTTGGTAATTTTGGTATGGGTGAACTCGATATCGAATGGGTGTTCGTATTTTGTAACTTTTACCCGATTCTGAGATGTGGGCCAGGGTCGACTCTTTGGGGTGATTTTTCGATTCTTTGCTAAAATCATAGATTTATGATTTAAATTAGTTTCTTGTAGTTGTATTCATGTTATGTAATTTCTTTTGGCTAGATTTGGGCCATTCAGAGTCGAAAAGTCGAGGGAAAGGCATTATTACCAATTGATTAAACGAGATTTGAGGTAAGTGACTTGTCTAATCTTGTGGGGGGAAAATCCCCTTAGGATTTGATACTGTTGTAACAATATGTGATACGTGAACGCCATGTACGCAAGGTGACGAGTGCGTACACGGGCTAATTGTGAAAATTTCGGTTCTTACTAAGTTGTCTTCTTTTAAATTCCTTAACTGAGTTGCTTTAGCATATGTAGTGATCATGTTTAGCCTAGTATCGCATGTCTACATGCCTTAATTCTTACTTGCAATTTGTGCAGCATGATTAGTTGAATTTCCTGCTTCCCTTGATTTGACTTAAATCTTTAACTGTAAGATTCTTATTGTAAACTTGTTGTTCCTTCGGTTAACTGCTGCATATTTACTTTGGGACTACGAGGCGGTTCCTTGGGAGATCCCCCTGTACTGCATATTTACTTTGGGACTACGAGGCGGTTCCTTGGAAGATCTCCATGTCTTGCATATTTACTTTGGGACTACGAGGCGGTACCTCGGGAGATCCCCCCTGTCGTGCATATTTACATTTGGGACTACGAGGCGGTACCTCAAGAGTGCCCCTGTTATTTACCTCTATTTACTGTGCTGATATTTTCTGAAACTTTTTATTGTTTAAATTCTCAGTCATTTCAAAATATTATTATATCTTCTGCCTTACTTTCCTTTTAAACCAGTAGGGCCCTGACTTGACCTCGTCACTACTCTACCGAGGTTAGGCTCGGCACTTACTGGGTACCGTTGTGGTGTACTCATACTACATTTCTGTACATCTTTTTATGCAGATTCAGGTTCTTCCTACCAGCCCAGATATCAGTGAGCATGACCGTGCGTGGAAACTTCTAGGTATATCTGCCAACGTCCGCAGATCTCGGAGTCCCCCTCTATCCTTATTATGGTGTCTCCCCTTATTATCTTTAGACTTTTATGTATAAAGATACTTAGTATTTTCTCTTAGAAGCTTGTGACATATTTCTACCAGGTTTTGGGAGTTGTAATTATTTAAATCGTAGTTTTCATTTATATATCATGTGTTGAGATTGGAGTTCAGTTTATTATTCAGTTATTCTGTAAATTGTTAGGCTTACCCAGTCTTAGAGACTAGGTGCCATCACGACGTCCTACGGAGGAAAATTGGGGTCATGACACTTACTCATAAATTGGTGATTTCGGTAAAGGATTTGGGTTTTCACTGATATATTTGAAAAGCAGGACTATTTTTCTGGAACTGTGAACGAGCTGAGCATTTTATCTCTGAGCTACTTCTTTTATTACTTCTAATATGTTATTATGAACTGTTGTTGGCTATTGGTGTTGGACCCTGACCTTTGTTCCAGCTCGTCACTACTTTCAACCTAAGGTTAGGTTTGTTACTTATTGAGTACATGTGGTCGGTTGTACTCATACTACACTTCTACACCTTGCGTACAGATATTGGATGTTGATGTTGTTGTTATCGACGAGAGCTGGATTTGAAGATGTATCTGTGTTCCGGTTGTAGCTGCCTCTTGTTCATGGTAGCCTTAGAATTATAAAAATCTGTTTATATACATTTCGAACAAATGATGTATTTATTTCATACCAACTTTGTAAATTCTAATCTTAGAAGCTTATGATTTGTACTACGAGTCCTTGGGGAGTGTATTATAGTCAGTTAAATATTAATTGAATTAGATAGTTGTTAATTGACTTACCTGACGGGTTGGGTTAGGTGCCATCACGACTAGGTGAATTTTGGGTCGTGATAATTTCGTTTCCGATTCCAATGTCTTCGGAACTCACACAATACCGGTCACATGCTCGTAATCGGCGCCAGCTATTTGCCGTATCATACTTACTTTTTCTTTACTGTCACATGTCAACTCGATGAACGTCCACCTGTCACTCGTTAAATTTACCCCATACAATTTGGTTATCTTAAATTGTGGAAAACATACTCTCAAAGAATGAAATTTTCTATCACAATCAGATTTTTCTCCTCCATTTCATTAATTTCAGTCAACACATTACATTTTGTTACAACTATTACTGCTAAAAGTTATTATCAAAACTAGGGGTGTCAATGGTTTTCTCCGGTCGATTATTTTAAAAAATTAAAACCATATTAATTTGGTTAATCTATTTTGTATAACCAAAAGCAAATTTTTCAAAATTGTCCCAATTATTTCGGTTTTCCTTCAACATCGAAACAGTTTGGTTAATTTTTGGATTTTTAAATGTTATACTATAATAAGGCTGACAAGTGGGCCGGTCTAGGCCTGGGACCGCGGCCCATGTGGGTTTCTGGGCCTAAACGCATAACCGGATAAGCCCGTGACCGTGGAGGTGGGCCGGTCCTTCACATTGAGCCCGCGAGACCGGGACCGTTTGAGACCGGGACCGGACCGGTACTTGGCGGGCCTAAACGGTCCCAACGGTCATAATATTTTAAAAAAATCTGACCGTTTAGGATTACAAAAATCTGGCCGTTGGCCTTTAAAAAATAGCTGTTGGCTATTTATAAAATAGCCATTTAACCCCCAAACTTTATTTTAACCCCAAACTTTTTATAATTACACTTTTTTCCTTTTTTCAACTATAAATACTCCTTCATTCTTTTATTTTTCTCACAAAATCATCAATCTCTCTCTAATTTTCTTCTATAATTGCTCATATTGCTTACTTTATTATTATAATTTGCGAAAAAAATTGTGAAGTTGGTGAATTGAAGTCTTCAAGTCTTCAATGATTGTGATTACCTTACTGTTACCAGTCATTGGATTGATGAGGATTGGATAATGCAAAAGCGCATTATTGCTTATAGAATAATTAATTCACGTCACACAGGGCAGTTTATTGCTAGCACAGTTACAGATATTTGTAGATTTTTTGCATTATTGATAAAATCATATCAGTTTCAATGGATAATGCTACTAGTAACACAAATGTTGTAGCTTTGCTTACCACTACATTAAGTCCTGCATTTAGTAATATTTTTCATGTTAGATGTATTTGTCATATTTACCATTTAATTGTGGATGATGGTATGATAATTTTAAATATTGAAATTGAAAAAGTTAAAATGGCTCTTAACTGGCCTTTTTATTCAAACCGTAGAAGTAGACTTAGAGAATATTTTAAAAGATGCGATGAATTTGGCCTAAGAGAAAGAAAGGTTCCTAAACCTTGTCCAACTAGACGGAGTTACATGTATGAAAGTTTTGTTGTTGCATATGAATATAAAAACCCCATAAACTCAACGTTTAATGCTCATGTAAGTGATGATGATGAGCACCTTACAAATGCGGGTTGGGCTAATGTTCAAATACTTGTAGATTTTTTAGAAAAATTTTATATTGCTACAAATAAATTTTCTGGGCAATATTACCCTACTATTTCTAACTGTTTAGTTTATATTGCAGAACTTGTAAATTTGTTTGCTCATTTTTCAGAGGGTGGGAAAATTTATCAACTTGCTATTGATTCTATGATAAAAAAGTTTAAAAAATATTTTTTCCATATTCCCCCTATTTATGGTGTTGCTGCCTTGTTAAATCCTACTACGAAATTAGGAGGTCCTCAATTTTGGTATGAAACTGTTTATAATGGTTTAGCACTTGAAAAAGAGGAGTTGTCTAAACTTCCGGAAGTAATAGCCTCAATTAAAATAAATATTCAAACTATTTATAATGCTTATCAAATTGCATTAGATCAGGCTAGACCAAATGTTCCAACTCCTTCTTCTTCTGATTCTCAATCATCTAAAAGAACTGCAGGAGTAAGAACACTTAGTGCTTGAGCGGGTTTCAGGGATTCTCAAGGTTCTACTACTAGTAATTTTTCACAGCTATATGAGCTTGAAGTTTATTTGTCACACGAAATTGAGGAAGTGAATCCCGACGGCTCCTTTAATATTTTGGAATGGTGGAAGGACAAAGAAAAACACTTTCCGATTCTTTCAAGGATGGACCGAGACATTTTAACTATTCAAGTTTCAACAGTGGTATCGGAGAGTGCTTTCAGTCAAGCAAGACTTCAACTCGGTGATTGTAGAGCGTCTATGAGGGAGAGCTTGGAAAACTTAGTACTTTTCAGAGATTGGATCCGTTCGGAAAGAAGAAATTTTGGACTTGCTGAATCACAACCAGAGGTAGACGAAGCTTACGAAGAAATGCTAGCTGAACTTGCGGAGGATGCTGTTTCGCCTGGAAGCGGCGATGGCCAAGCTACTTTTCCGCCACCGCCAACAGAAATTCCTCCGGACGTTGATGGATTTATGAAGTTTGTAAGAGATACCATGTAACTTGTATGAACAAAAATTAGTATGTATTATGTAACTTGTATTTTAAAAAATCTTGATTAGTTTCTTTTTCTTCTCAATGGTGGTATTAGCACCTTGTTGTGCTCATTCCATAGGGAGGGAGGAAGACTAAGAAAGATATTGTCATATTTTTTTTAATGCTATAATAAAATTATAACGCATTGCTTTGAATATCTCTTTACAATATTTTTGTCTTTAAATTTGAATTAAAAAATTTAGGTCACATATAATTTACAAGGAATTGCCTTAGATATTTTTTATTACCATCTTTTTTTCTCTAACTTCTATAAAATTAAAAAAAAATCCGTTGGGACCACTTAGGCCCACTTAGCCCGGGACCGGCCCACTTAGTCCGGGACTATTAGTTCGTGGGTTCGGTCCCGGGCCGGTTCCTATAAAAAGACCACAAAGTCCGGGACCGCAAAGTCCGTTTAATTTGAGAGCGGCCCACTTAGCCCATTTAGGCCCGGGACCGGCCCATTTATCAGCCTTATACTATAAGAGTAGCTAATAGAAGTTAGAACGCGATAACATGCGGAATTGCATATGACTTAGGCAAAATTCTCTAGACAATTTTACGTTTTATGAGGTGATGAATTGAGGGAACATGAAGATGCAAGACCACTATTCTACAATAACGCAAAATAAATTAAGCAAATACAAGCAAAGATAAATTATACGAGCAGAAAGATATTAATCAAGTTGGATCTCCAGAATAGAGTCTATTAGAAAATTAAGTGGAGAAACCTAAATCATACGAGAGGAAAGACAATACTTTGTGACTTGCCATTCAAGATCGCTAGAATACCTTGTAGCTTGTTACTCAAGATATTGAATCTAATTTAATTTTAATAGGAGTAGCAAAATATATTTGAGAGTTTGGACTTCATGTGTTAATTACGTGTTGGCTTGTAGGTCTCTTTATATTTCCAAGGTTTCAGGAAAAGAATTTAATGTTTTGTTATCTTTAAACTTAATATATAGATTATATTTATCATATGTAAATTTATTTGGTATGATTCAGTATTTTATCGATTTATTTATAAAATTTAAAACTTACCCTAATTATTTGGTACGTTTATTGATCTATATAAAAACCTACAATTTTATTAAAAGAAACCTCATAATCGATTTGGTACGGTTCAGTCCGACTGGTTTAGCCGGTTTTTAAATATATACCGACACTCCTAATCAAAACACTATTCTAATACATTATCCTACAT
>AWOL01S0025522.1:0-44761 GCA_000715115.1 Nicotiana otophora
TCAGCCGCATTCGAGATGGGCAGGCTGGTAAAGCTTCACGTTCGCGGGCCCTATCCTGCGTTCGCGTAGAGGAAGTGGGGAGCAGGAGTTGGTTGTGCTTCGCAAATATGAGGTCATTTCCGCGTTGGTGAAGAAGGTCATACTGGGCAGTGTTATTTTAAAAGGGGTTTGACTCATTTTCACCTCATTTCTTCCATGGGAGGCGACTTTGGGGCGATTTTAGAGTGCCATTTTCCTCATCAATCTTGAGGTAAGTGATTTCTACACCTTGTGAGTTAAATACATAGTTTATATGTAGATATAAGTATGGAAATTTATGAAGAATTGTGGGATTTTAGAAGAAAACCTAGAATTTGATATTTTGGATTTTGACCATGAAATTGGGAATAAATCATATATTTGAGTTCTTGGTATTATGAGTAATGTTTATCTTTAAATATTTTTGAAATTTGGGCACGTGGACCCGAGGGTTGGCTTTGTTGACTTATCGAACGGAGTTGGAAATTGTTATAAATTGATTAACTACAAGTATTGGAGTATATTCTTATTGGTTTTCATGATTGTTTGACTATTTTCGGATCGTTGGGCATTGGTTTGAGGTGCTAGAGAGGCGTTGGAGCGAGTTATGGTACTTCGAAGCGAGGTAAGTATCCTGTCTAACTTTGTGAGGGGGAAACTACCCATAGGTATTAAAATTGTTATGTGCTACTAGTTGTGGGTGTTGCGTACGTACGAGGTGACGAGAGTCCGTACGTAGCTAAAGCATGTTTATTTCCAGGTAGACTTAGGACTCTATCATGTAATATTTGAGTTATATGAACCCAGTCTGCTAGCTTGATTAATTGAATTTATAATTGGAATCGATTTAGAAATATATATTAGGCCGAGCCTTATCACAATGAGTTGTTGGCAAATTATTTGAGAAACGGTAAAGTTTGTATTCATTTTATGCTCATGTACCTCTATTGTAAGCACGTGTCTCGTAATTTGGTAAATTCTTTCCTTTCTTGTGGATCAGACCGAACGCCTCGGCAGTAAATTGAGATGCATCTCTGGTTTGAGCCGGCGACCCTCGGCAGTGTACACACCACTCTGATCGGGTCGTACGACCTCAGCATAATCCTGCGTGATATCGCTATCAGTCCGGATATTCATGAGATTCCCCTTTTATTGAGACCTGGAGTTTATATGGTATTCCTTATTCGTTTAAGATTGTATTTGATATTTATGATCTATTGAGATAGCATAGGAGATTTGAGATATTTATATAGTCGAAAGAAATGTTGTATTATTATGTTAGTTATTGTTTTACCTTATTATCACTGTTGCACTTCATATCAATTTATTATTTATCATACTGATTTATTGGACCACTAATAAGTGTCGATGTTGACCCCTCGTCACTACTTCTCCGGGGTTAGGCTAGATACTTACTGGGTACGCGTTGATTTACGTACTCATGCTACACTTCTACACTAAATGTGCAAGATCTGACAGGTTCATTTGGTTGTCACCCTGGTGCGTAGACGCAACTACTGAGGAGACTATATTGTGAGATGCATTCCAAGCTACGTATTATAACCCACAGAGTCTCCATCATATTATTTACTATATCCTATCTAAATTATATTTTAGACAGATGTTGTATTATTATTGTACTCCTTAGTAAATGCTCATGCACTTGTGACATCGGGTTATGGGATATTCTTATTGACAATTATGGATTTGCACACTATTATCACCTTTTATCTTTATGCCTTACTAATTATGTATGTACCCATGATTTCAAATGCGTAAGTTTCTTCACTTAATAAACTTTATGATTTCGAAAGAAATAAAATGAATAATTAACGTGATAGTTCATCGATGGCTTGCCTAACGGCAACGTTGGGCGCTATCACGGCCTATAGTAGGTTTTAGGTTGCGACAGCTTGGTATCAGAGCTCTATGTTCGCTTAGGTCTCACGAGTCATGATCAAGCCTAGTAGAATCTTGTGGATTGGTATGGAGAAGTCTGCACTTATCTTCGAGAGGCTACAGGGCTGTTAGAGGCACTTCCCTTCCTAATTCCTCGTTGTGCAATCTGATTCCAATGAATCTTATGCCTTCATTTCCTTCATACTCATTTTTATACGATGATGAGCGCTTGTTATCAATTGGGCATCGAGGAGTTGCTGTGGTGCTGCATATATGGTGTAGGATGTTTTTCCTGCGTATTCGAGCGGGTTATTGTCGAGGTCTTGTGGAAGGGTGCTCTGTCGTTTCAGCTCAGTGTTAGTGTTGCTTATGGTTTTGAGGTTATGCACAGTGTATTATGATGTTCATGTGTTGTTATCGCGCAATATTGGTATAGATGGTAGAGTACTTATGTATGTGTCGCGGCAGTGAATGTCCTGAAAGGAAGATTTCTTAGTTCCTGGTTTAGAGGCTCGACATTTGATTCAGGTAGAGGAAAGGCAATCAGATTAAGGTTGTTCAGGCCTTTCTTGATAGAGTAGCGAGACTTGGTATTCGAACGTGGTGGAATTTTAATTTGTGGTATGGTATCGTCGTCCTTGTTGGAACACATTAGGGCCTATCAGTTTTAGGGTATCCTTTGATTTGCCTTCGGGCAGGGTGTTGTAGAATGGTACCTAAGTAGCAGTTATCAGAGATGGCGGCGTATGGTGGCGTATGGCGGCTTCATGGTCGAATCAGCGTTTCTAATGTTGATGGCTCGCGAGAGATGATCTTTATGGAGACTTAGGGTTGGTGGAACTTTATCCGTTCGGGTGCTACAAACATGGATTGTGATCTGAGGTAGTATTTTGGCAGCGAAGGATGAGGAAATACATGGTGGGAGGTGTTTCGCGGTGGTTGAATTGCTAGCAGGTCAAGTATGAAAGCAGAGGTCGAGAAGTTGCTTAAAGGAGATGGTTTAACCGAAGTGGGAGTGGCATAGTAGCGTATGGATTCTGTGGTAGGATAGCCACATGCTTTGAGAAAGTTTGGAGCGATTTGGGGATCATGGTGGATAATAGCTAAGCCAATGCATTTCATTTGGGATAGTGGCTGCTGAATGGAGGAAGCTTGAATATGACGGAAAAGAGTTTGCTTGGAATGAAGAGGGGTGTGAAAGCTTGAGTAATGCTTTGGGATGTAACATGGCTTTGATTTTTGGAACATATCGTTGTACCTTTAGTTGATGCTAATGGGGAATGAACAGACTCTTACAACCGATGGACAAGCATGGGCTCGAGAGGGTTTTGCTGATTTTGTGGTAGTTGTAACCAGGGCAATGTCGTTGGAAGTGTCACACCCCTTTTCTACCCCCAAAAAGATAATGTGTGTTGATTGTGGGTTAAAGAGTTTTTCCAATTAAAGTGACAAACTTGAGTAGGGATTATTTTATTGTTGAGAGTCGCCAATTGGAGTTGATCTTTTTTGGGTGTTCCAAGTCACCTTTTATTTGAATCCCTAGTCAAAGGAAGGTTTGATTCTATTATTATTGGTATGCGAAAACAAAGTTCAGGTAAGGAATTCTGTTGACCGGGGAGAAGGTATAAGGCATCCCCCTAGTCCCGTGGTTCTAGCACGGTCGCTTTATTGACTTAAAACTTGACTTGAATTAATTTTGGACAAACTGTGATTTATATGATTTTTATGTTTTACCTATCCGCTTTTAATACTTGCTTTATTAGAATTGATGAAGAATAACAAGATATCATAACCACACTATGCAAGCGAATGCGTAGTCATAACAAGGATTATTAGCATGCTATGACTTTTGGAAAAATTACTACATTTGAGAAAATTATTTTTTAAAATTATTTTTATTAAAAGTTAACTATCGCGCTACGCAAGCGAATCAGCGATTTTAGCAAAGAATTAACTAAAACTAATGGTTATGGTGTGAGGTTATTGAACTAATTTATTGAATGTTAAACTTCACGCTACGCAAGCGATTCCATGAAGTTAAAAACGTGCCTACTAATTGTCTAGCATTTAATTTAATTCATTTCTTAAAACTATTTATTTAATAAAGAAACGTAGTGTTTGAAAGACTGAGTCAAAACTTGTTTACTACTTTAAACTTGACAAATTCAAATTTTCCAGTAGCCTTGATGTTAAAAAAAATGGCCAGCAAATTTAAACCAAAGGTGATAGTGGCCTAAAATATTCTTAAAATTAATGTAAACCCAACTAGGACATGTAGCTAAAAATAATGCATAAATGAACATGGACTTCTAGACATATAACTGAGAAAAAAACATATGCATCAAGCTCAACCAAACAGAAGTTCAAAATAGCAATAACACATTTAATAAATTCTTTCACTGGTTCTCTCCTCTCTCCCGTACACTCATCACATACTATTCGCAAACTTCATTTCAACTTAACCAAGAAGAGAAGTATAAATGTCATTTATTTTTAGCACTAAGAGAAAAATTAAAATGACAAAATCATAAATACATAAAACCAAGGCCAAAGGAAACTAAACTCTACATAATAATTCTAAAAGATGTTTCTTTTCCTTAATTAGATACACTTAACATAATGTTATTTGAGCTGCACATGTAAAGAAAAATGGAAGATCAACGAAATATTACAAATGTACATGCTGAAATATGACTATATGAATAACATGCTAAACATTCATTTATTCCAGTAAAGTACATCAAGTGTATCCATAAAGCTGAAAAAGAGCCATATTTGCATCCATTGAATATAAAAATCTGCATTGCAAAGTTTAAGAAAATACCTGGATTGCATAAAATAAATACAGCAGTGAAGAAATAGAGCTCAGCAGGAAAAAAAACAGCAGCAAACACAGCAAAAAACAATAGCAGTTTCGTGTTTAAACAGCCCGAAAACCTTAGAAGAAACCCAAAACCAAATCTAAAGAAGACTTATACTTTTCTAAAAGTTTGCACTCTAAAATTTACTCACAAAGCTCACCATTTCAGCTTACTAAAGGGTTCTTTAGTTGCTGATTGTTTACTCACCAAGTTGTATTTTTAGGGTGTAAAGACTGTCCAGCAAATGTGTGATCCAGTGTTTTGAAGTGAGGAAATAGCAGCCCCCTTAAATAGGCAAATAAAGTCACTTTTGGGACGGATTTCGGTGCCCCAAAAATCTGTCCAAAAGATTGACTTTGTGTGCTAAACACTGTTCCAAATATGTCCAAAATGTGAAAGGACAACCTAAAAATCTGCTATGTCAGAAGTAAGGAGAAAAAATATCATTTCAGTCACCCTACTAGTAAAAGGTAGTCTATTATTACCCTATTTTGTGATAAATAAACTTAAACTTCAAATTTTAACCATCAACACCAAACTACTTGCTCAGCACAAATCAAACTTAAACAGCTATGGACTGACAAAGTATGAACGAAACTAAAAATATAATCGAACTAAGTATCCAAACCAACTTGATTGGAATGAATTCGATTTTTACAAACTAATTACTAAACAAACAACTAAATTCACAAACTAAATGCTTAAACCAGAACGAGCATCGTTAACAATCAGACAACGACTAACAACAACTAAATAATCGACAAACTAAGTAAACGTTTTAACTAATACACTAAAGATCATGTTTAAATCAATAACAATATAACAAACTACTAAACTAAAGAGAGATGACTAATTAAGTAAAACTAACTTGAAACTCTAATTAACAAGAAATAACCAAAACAGAAAAACCAAAATCAGATCTACTAATATAAAAATTCAGAAACTAATCTACTAATATAAAAAATTAGAAATTAATTAAAGATATGACGATTATACCTAACGAGTATGCTTGAAACTGGGCAAGCCACGAGAAAACTCCAGGGATGCCAAGAGGCGGTTGTCCGACTCCGAAACATACGTTTCTTTTGGGTAGATGCTAAGAACGAAATGAGTTTCAGCATCTCGCCAAAAGAAACAAGTGTCTTTGAGTCGAACAATAGCTAAAATAGGGGCTCGGGGCATTTTGGTGGTGGTGAGGCAGTGTGAGCGGCGGCGGGCAGTGCGGAGCGGGCCGGCAGCGACGGGGATTTTGGGGTGGAATGGGTAGGAAAAGATAGGTCTCGTGGATATTTATCCATTCATGTATGTATTGTAGGGTAGTGTTGACCGGAGCTTCAAGAATTTGGGCCAAAAAGTGGCGGCTAAAGTTTCCTAGATCTAAAATTCAAGGAGTTTGAGGGGGTTTTGAAGGAATTGGTTTGGAGATATGGGAAGAGGAGGTTGTAGAGATTACATGGTGTTAATTTGGAGGTGTTTGGAGGTGATCCTCCACTGGTGGGTGTTTTCTGGCGGCGGCGGCGACGGAGAGAAGAGAGAGAGAGAGAGAGAAAAGAGAAAGAGTTATGGGGGAAATGAGGGAAGTTTTCAGATTTTTGAGACTTTAAATACATCTTGAGAGATCAAATATGGACAATTAGATCAAAAGGTGATCAATGGGTGAGATTTGATCTTGGGTCGCTTAATGAAACGATGTAGTTTTGAGGCAAAACTACGTCGTTTCAGACCCTTTCAAGGGCAGCCCCTCATCTTGCACTTTTGGCCAATTTCTCTTTCAAATTTGGCCCAATTTCTTTATTAATCCTACTTATTAAACTAAATTTACACAAACAAAATAAATTAATTATGTAACTTATTCAAATGATCAATTAACTAGATTAATTTACCAATTGAATAGTTAGTTAATTCCTAAAATGCACAAATAAAGAAAGAACTATTTTTTGGTATTTTTATGATAAGAAATATGCAATCAAAGACACAAAAACTGGAAAAAATAATTAAAGTAACCAAACACTAATTACTTTAGGAGGTGTTTAAACAGTACAAAAATTAGGTATTCACAATTTCCCCTCTTTGCTCGAGAACATGAAGATTTTTCGTGCAAAGAAAAGTGAATGCCATGGCTAATTTTTGCTCACATATCACTCCAATGAAAGAATTTTTTTTAAAAAAAATTGTGACCGAACCCTGCTTCCGAGGTTGCCTACATATCCTTGTATAGAGGAATCAGGTCAGTGTAGTTCTAGGAAAATATGGTAGTTGGGACTACCAGACACTAGATTTAAAACTAATGTTGCTGCTGTTGTTGTTGCTGTTACTGTTACTTGCTGCTTACATCAAAAGAAAAAGAGAAGAAAACTACATATGTCTGCAAACTAAGAGTTACAAAATTCCTAATCTATGTGTCTTATAGAGTCAAATCTTGATTCTTGATTTGCTCGCTTGTGTTGACCTTAGATTGGATCTTGATGCTCTTTGAAGAAAAGATTATGGCTCATTCTCGATTGCTTGCTTTCCGGATCAGAATTCGAGAAAATGAAACAACAAGCTTTAATCGTCACTTGTACTATGTGACGGGGCATGCAAAGCCATCAAAGACGAACAAAATGAACAAAAACTTTTTGCCCCAGTTTGGCACTAGGAAATTTTTGTGAGTTAGAGAAAGCAATAAAGCATCTAATTTGTTGAAATGAAGACAACGGGAGTAGTATAAACTAACTATGTGAGGATATGCAACCACGAGGGGAAGTAACTTATGTTACCAAAGGAAATGGAATTAGAGGATGGTACCTTGTATTACTGAAAGGGAACGTAACCAGGGGTTGGCACCCTGTATTACAAAGAGGGAGCGTAACCAGGGATTGGAGGCCCTGTATCACCAGAAAGGAATGTAACCAAGGGTTGGTACCCTAGATTACCGAAAGGAATGTAACCAGGGGTTGGTACACTATATTACTGAAAGATGTGTAACTAGGGGTTGGTACACTATATTACTGAAAGATGTGTAACTAGGGGTTGGTACACTGTATTACCGAAAGAAATGTAACTAGGGTTTGGTATCCTGTATTACCGAAAGGAGTGTAACCAGGGGTTGGTACCCTGTATTACTAAAAGGAGTGTAACCAGGGGCTGGCACCCTGTATTACTTAAAGGAACATAACCAGGGGTTGGTACCCTGTATTACAAAAAGGAGTGTAACCAGGGGCTGGCACCCTGTATTACTGAGAAGGAATGTAACCAGGGTGTCACGCCCCAAAACTGAGAAGCGCGACCGGTGCTCAACCGAGTGAACCCGACCGAGCAAGCCTGCTAGATTCCTTCTACCCATACTCATTCATGAATAAAAAGAGTATATGTTTTCCTTAATTAAACAATAAAGTGGTCATGCCTGCAATTACCAATTTCTTACCATAAGTTTTACCATTTTTAAAGTCTCAAATGGACAAGTAATACAACCACAACATAGCATAGTTTGTCTTTCCCAGCACTAATACACAACCCACACTATGTCTACAGAGACTCTATAGATGAAGAAGGGTACAATGATAATACCAGCAACAAGGCCCCAGCTATACCTCAAACAGAATACACAAAGTACAAAATATTCATGACCCCAGAATGAAGTGGGGCCCACCAAGTCAGCTGGGAAGAAGGTGCACTGCTATCACTGACCAATATCTCCTGCTGTGGAACCACCTGCATCCATTGAAAGATGTAGCGCCCCCGGCAAAAGGGACGTTAGTATTGTCGAATAGCACTAGTATGTATAACTAAACACCCTCTCAATAGAATGACAAATAATACAAATAAGATTATCATAATATCAATGGAAGCTTAATTAACATCAAACCTCAATTTAGGATCAAGACACTGTTCAAATAAATTTTCATATCTCACATTGGGAGATTTTTAGTATCGATATACCATTGTCCACAATACTAGTACCATTATTCACTATACTAATACCACTATTCACAATTCCATTATTCACAAAACTAGTACCACCGCACTTTTAGCACAGAGTCCGATCACGACCCGATCAGCTAGGCTATCTCAGTAGAGACATCAACCACAATTTCTCTCAGTATTAATACCACCGTCTTTAACACGGAGTCCGATCACGACTCGATCGGTTAAGATCTCCATTAGGGACATCGACCACAATTACAATTTCCAGCACAATCACCACCATAAATGCGCATGGTGTCCGATCACGACCTGACCGGCTAGGCTGTCTTATTTGAGACATCAACCTTTTTATATCAATCAACGCATTTCATAATACTTTCACATATTTTCATTTCAATGGCACTAGTGGCCATAATTATAAGATCATTCTTGGCACGTTAGCCATATTCAGTATTTCATGCTCACATTATCAATTTCAAATATCACCCTCATCATCAACAACAAACACAATACAAATCAAAGTGTGTAGTACATATGTAAGCAATTTAGAGTCTAATGCACATAGAGATATTTTACAAAATTTGGCAAAATAGCTTTCATTTGAACTCGACTTAAAGTCGAAACATTATTAATGCACAGCCCATATTTTAGCACATCCTCAATTGGTAACATAACATGAATAGAGCATTTGGGATGCTTGTTGAACATATATCTTTCAACCCAATCTTACTCGGAAAGCCAATTTCATAATGAATCACTCGGGACTTACATAATTTATATGAATATCGTGAGATTCAATTCTAAGAGAAGAGTTTTGCCAACATACCTCACTTGAGCTTCCTTACACTCTAAATATTCCGAAATTCTTAGCAACTTCAATCTATTGTAGAAATATAATAAATTGAATCAAAATTAGGAAGATGATCATGGTTCTAGCTCACTCGATCATTTTATCAAACACTAGGTGTGCATAAGGTTTCAATGTCCTTTTTATGAAGGATTCCATCATCCCACAACCCATTCTTTACCATTTTTAGCTCAACAGTCTTCCAACACCCTTTGATAACACATACATGTAAAAACAACAACTCTCATGCCCAAACATTATCTTGCTAGTTACCCATTTTTAGAAGATTTCGAAATTAGGGTTTAGGGTGTAGAATCTTACCTCTAGGATGAAGACCTAGTGAGCTTCCCTTNTGGTGAAGACCTAGTGAGCTTCCCTTCTTAATCTTCCAAAACTTGAGCAAGAATTGAAGAACAATTATTGAAGAACACCTTCTCACTATAAAATATCAGATTATGGCTCAAAAATGGCCCAAAGAGTGTATTTAACGAAATAGGGTAGGGTCTTAAAACCCCAAAAATAGAACTCCGGAACGGTTCTCCGGTCGCATATGCGACCGCATAGTGGTTATGCGGACCGCATAGTGGTTATGCGGACCGCATATCGGTCGCATAATTGCAGATAAAATGATCAAAAAAAGTGTCTGTGTATGCGGTCACTATGCGGTCCGCATAACTGTTATGTGATCGCATAATGCACCGCATCACATTTATGTGGTCGCATAGTCGACCGCATAATTGTTTCCAACTGACCCAATTAACTGCCTCACTCTGCGGCCATTATGCGGACCGCAGAGTGGTTCTGCAGTCGCATAATGGACCACAGAAATGCACTTTTCCGCAAAAAAATTTCCTTTACTTTCCGGTGCATTGCTCAACCCAAAGAGTCCGAGCAATCCTCAAACACATAAGCCTAGTTCGGCACCGTGAAACATTATTTTCTTTACAAACATTACCGGGTTTTACACTTAAGTACTTCAAAATTTTTTCGGGGTGTTACACAGGGGTTGGTACCCTATATTACTGAAAGGAGTGTAACCAGATGTTGGTACCCTGTATTACAGAAAAGAGTGTAACCAGGGGTTGGCACCCTGTATTACTGAAATGAGTGTAACCAGGGATTGGTACCTTGTATTACAGAAATGTAACCAGGGGTTGGCGCCTTGTATTACTGAAAAGGAAATGTAACTAGGGGTTGGTGCCATGTATTACTGGAAAGATGCTAAATCCCCTGGGAGAAAAGGTTCTACCTAATTTAAACTACGAAAAGCAAACTTGGGCGAAGAGTACTTCTACCCGGAAATATGAGCTGGATCCCCCCAGGAGAAATGGTTCTACCTGAGTTAAGCTACTGTAAAACATCTGAGCAAAGAGTACTTCTACCCGAAACTATGAGCTGAATCCCCCTAGGCGAAAAGGTTCTACCTGGGTTAAACTACGAAAAACAGCCTGAGCGAAGAGTACTTCTACCCGGAAACTATGAGTTGGATCCCCCTAGGCAAAAATGTTCTACCTGGGTTAAGCTATGAAAACCAAGCATAAGCGAAGAGTACTACCGAAAATATGAGTTGGTTCCCCCTCGGTGAAAAAGGTTCTACCTGGGTTAAGCTACTGTAAAACATTTGAGCGAAGAGTACTTCTACCTAGAACTATGAGCTAAATTCCCCTAGGCGAAAAGGTTCTACCTGGGTTAAGCTACAAAAATGGGAGGTATGAACAGTAGTGATGTATGCTGCAAATAAAGCAAAGTGGAGATTTTGAGTAAACTTACCTTTGGTGACATTCGTCCTTTAAGAATCGCCATTCTGCACTGCTTTGATCCTACTTCAAATAAAGAATAATTTGTGAGTTTTTAAAGTGGTGGTCGGTTTGTGACCTTGATGCCCTGAGTAGTTTGAATTCACTAATCCGTTGTCGAAGAACTGATTTTGTACGTGTGGTACCGAGGTGCCTGGATACTCTGTATCGCTTTCTTGAGACATTATCTTTCTGACGTTGCCCCTGGCTGTTTCATACCCGGATGTCCATGGTATCGCTAATCCTTGTTCCTAAGGCAAGGCAATGTTCTTTTAAAATCAAACCTAGTTGTCTTGCACCGAGAACCAATTTGTGTCTGTAGTGCTTATCAACTTTTCCCATGAAGCAAGTCTTGCTTAGGCGACCTTTTCAGTTTCTTTGAGACACATTGTCCGCCTTATCAAAATAGATCACATATGGATTCCTGCCCTCGTCAATGTCGTATATGCTCCAAATTGTGCTCGATATTATGGGGAAACTGTAGCTAGTTTTTCAGCCATTTTGCTTTGCTTTTGATGCAAGATTAGATCGAAAGGGAATCAAAGAAAAATTACAACAACAACAACAACAACCCAGTATAATCCCACTAGTGGGGTCTGGGGAGGGTAGTGTGTACGCAGACCTTACCCCTACCCTGGGGTAGAGAGGCTGTTTCCAAAATGACCCTCGGCATCCTTCCCTCCAAGAACTCCCCACCTTGCTCTTGGGGTGACTCGAACTCACAACCTCTTGGTTGGAAGCGGAGGGTGCTTACCATCAGAGCAACCCACCTTGTCGAATCAAAGAAAAATTATGGAAAGAAATAGAAGATCAATTGGAATTGAAAAAGGAACGGTGTCTAAATAAAATGTGTCCCTTTCGGTGAGAGAAATAAGAAGACTTATCTGGAGATATGTGCCGACTTCAATAAATCATGACATGTATTTTGTACTGGACGCCTGATCCGTCTAAGCTGTCTAATTCTCAAAATACGTCACAAATGTTCATCTTGAAACTGTCTTGGTTGTGCTCATGCTGGAGCATCGAAGACCCTCATTCGGCTAGTAGCACCCTTTGCGGGTTTTCGCTAACTGATCTCTCTCATTTCTCTAATCACCGTCGCCTTATGGTGCCCATATGATTTTCACCAATAAGACTCTCTCATTTCTCTGCTCACTATCGCCTTACAGTGCCCATATGGATTTTCACCGATAAAACTCTCTCATTTCTTCTTATCTTTTTTTTTACTAAGATACGATATGCGGAAGGTTGCCCAATTCCCCTAGCATGGGGACTTCAAGTATTCTCAAAGTTCGATCAGAAGTTCTTAACAACAAAAGGCAAAAAGAACCTTGAACTCAATCACAACTTTTGGAACCGTTTCTACAGAAAAAACCGTAAGATAAAACAAACTTCTGCCCCAGTTTTGGAGTATTGGGAATATGTATTTTTGTTTGTGATGGGACCGAACCCAGGGTAAGTCTGCCTACGTATCCTTTCGGAATCAGGTCGGACGTAGTTCAATGACTTGTAAAATTTGTTGTTTGCTTTTTTTTTGTTTCTCCTTTTATTTTTCTTTTGTAAGTGCACAGGTTCCAAAAAAGTGGAAAACCAGGAAGACAAATACAGCTTAAAAGAGGTAACAAAAGGGTGACACTTATTTGGAATAGCGAGCAATGGTAGCCTTCGTCATCTCGATCTAAGAAAATCATGCGTGAAAGTTCCACAGTGGGTATATATCAGACATAATATCTTTTGACTGCATCTGCATTAATAGTCATGTCCGGTACCCGTCCTTCTTCATCTACCAAGTGCAAGGCCCTTTTGGTAAGCGCGTGCCATTCTTTGCTAGTATAACTGGCCAAAGCACAGTGCTGCTAGCCGTTTTTTATCAATCAGCATTAGTTGTTCTAATCGGGTCTTTACCCATTTTGTATCTTGAATCTCCGACTCCACAATGATACGAAGAGAGGGAATTTCGACTTTAGCTGGTATTACAGCTTCCGTTCCATATACCAACATATAAGGAATTGCACCAACAGATGTGCAAGTAGTCGTGCGATATCCCAAAAGAGTAAAAGGCAACTTTTTATGCCATTGTCTGAAACCTTGGATCATTTTCCTAAGAATCTTCTTGATGTTATTGTTCGTCGCTTCAACGGCTCCATTGGCTTTTGGACAGTAAGGGGTAGAATGGCGATGCATAATTTTAAATTGCTCGCATACCACCTTCATCAAATCACTATTGAGATTGACTGCATTATCAGTGATAATGGTCTTTGGGATACCAAAGTGGCAGATGATGTTGGAATGAACAAAGTCTACCACTGCTTTCTTGGTGACTGCTTTGAAAGTGACGGCCTCCACCCACTTGGTGAAGTAATCAATTGCAACCAAAATGAATCTATGACCATTTGAAGCCTTTGGCTCGATTGGCCCAATAACATCCATTCCCCAAGCAACAAAAGGCCAAGGAGAGGACATGGGATGCAACTCCGAAGGTGGCGAGTGAATCAGGTCACCGTGAACTTGGCATTGGTGACACTTGCAAACAAAACTAAAGCAATCTCGCTCCATTGTAAGCCAATAATACCCTGCCTGCAAAATCTTCTTCACCAAAACATATCCATTCATGTGAGGTCCGCACCCCCCCCCCTCGAATGTACTTCACTCATAATCCACTTAGCTTCTATGGCATCTGCGCATCTCAACAAGTTCAAATTAACCCATTCAGAAAGAAACCGCTGGCGAGCTGCCTTTTAGTTCTTTTTTGATCTCCTTTGGCATGCTCTAGGTATTCTCTTATTTTCAGGAATTGTTTTATGTCATGATACCATGGTTCACTATCTGGTTCTGTCTCAATTGTATTGTAGTAACTGTGTTGATTCCGAGCTTGGATTTCTAGTGGATCGATATGAGTGTTTCCCGGATAAGGGAGCATCAAGGCTAAAGTAGCCAAAGCATCGGCTAGTTCGTTATGAAACCTGGGAATGTACCTGAACTCGATGGATTTGAATCTTTTGCTCAAATCTTGTACACATTGTCTGTATGGAATAAGCTCGATGTCTCGAGTCTCCCATTCGCCTTGGGCTTGCCAGATAAGCAAGTCAGAATCTCCCATAACCAATAGTTCATGCACATCCAGATCGAGGGCCATTTTCAAACCCATGATACAAGCTTCGTATTCTGCCGTATTATTGGTATAGAAGAACCGAAGCCGGGCCATTGCAGGGTAATACTGTCCAATAGGTGAGATGAGGATTGCCCCGATCCCAACTTCTTTGATATTGACAGCTCTATCAAAATATATTTTCCATACAGGGTTGTCATCTGGAACTACTTCCTCTATTGAGTTGACCTCTTCGTCTGGTAAGTATGTGGTAAGTGTCTTGTACTCATCATCAACTGGATTCTCTGCCAAATGATCGGCCAAAGCCTGTGCTTTCATCTCGGTGCGAGTGGCATAGACAATGTCGAACACTGTGAGCAGGATTTTCCATTTTGCGAGCCTGCCAGTGGGCATTGGCTTTTGGAAGATATACTTTAGAGGATCCATTCTAGATATGAGGTAAGTAGTATAGGCCAAAATATAGTGTCTCAACTTCTGAGAGACCCAAGTCAAGGCACAACATGTCCTTTTGAAAAGGGTGTACTTAACCTCATAATTGGTGAACTTCTTGCTCAAATAATATATTGCTTGTTCCTTTTTGCCTGTTGCATCATGTTGCCCCAGAACGCATCCAAAGGAATTATCCATCACCGATAGATATAAAAACAAAGGCGTACCAGGTTCAGGTGGGACTAGTACAGGGGGTTTCGACAAATAATCTTTGATCCTGTCAAAAGCATTTTGGCAATCGTCCGTCCACTTTATAGCAGCATCCTTTTTCAGCAACTTAAAAATGGGCTCGCACGTGGCTGTGAGCTGAGCAATGAACCTACTGATGTAGTTCAACCTCCCGAGAAAACTCATGACTTCCGATTTGTTCTTCGGGGGTGGCCGATCTCGAATGAACTTTATCTTAGATGGATCCAATTCGATGCCTCTCCGGCTGACTATAAAACTGAGTTTCCCAGATGGAACCCCAAATGCACACTTGGCCGGATTAAGCTTAAGGTCATACCTTTGAAGCCGTTCAAAGAACTTTTTCAAATCGCACACGTGATTAGTCTGTGTCTTTGATTTTATGATGACATCATCTACATATACTTCAAGTTCTTTGTGCATCATGTGGTGGAAAATGGTAGTCATGGATCTCATGTAAGTTGCCCCTGCATTCTTCAAACCGAATGGCATGACCCTGTAACAATAAGTACCCCATGGAGTGGTGAAAACGGTCTTTTTTGCATCATCCTCATCCATTAGAATCTGGTGGTACCCAGCATAGCAATCCACGAACGACTGTATCTCATGCTTTGCGCAATTATCTACAAGAATGTGGATATTTGGCAAAGGACAATTATCCTTCGAACTTGCTTTGTTCAGGTCTCTGTAGTCAACACATACTCTAGTTTTTCCATATTTCTTTGGCACTTGCACAACATTTGCCACCCAGGTGGTGTATCGTACAACTCTCACAACATTGGCGCTCAATTGCTTCATTATTTCCTCTTTGATTTTATCACTCATGTTCATTTTAAATTTACGTTGGTTCTGTTGGACTGGTGGAAAATCAGGATACGTGGGAAGCTTATGAACCACTAAATAGGCACTTAAACCCGGCATATCATCATAAGACCAAGAAAACATATCTCTATACTCAAATAAAAGTTGAATCAAGGCATCTCTTGTTTTATGTTTAGTGTGAATGCTTATCTATGTTTCTCTGACTTCTTCATGACCTCCGATATTAATTGACTCAGTTTCATTGAAGTTGGGCCTAGGCTTGTATTCAAATTGTTCTAACTCTCTTTTTACTTCCTCAACAACCTTATCTTCATTATATTCGACCTCTTGATGCATTATTTCGAAATTAGACAACTTTTTGAGATCTGGGCGTGAATTCTGCAAACATGTCATGTTATTAAAGCTGGCATTAACAAAACTGAAATGGAAATAAAATGACAGGAATTAGGAAAAGGAAAAGATACAAAATATAATACGAAACTGAACTGCATTTCATTGAATTTGAAAGGATAGAAGGGTTAACATCAAAATAAAACAATCATACTAAGATGTTTGGATTACAACCCCGAAAGTAACCCAAAGTACAAAAGAAAAAAGCTGCAAAAGTCAACTACCAAGACTCCTTCCTTGTGGGGAGAGGAGTTGCTTCCCCGTTATTGAGCATGGTGTCCGGTCAAATTAGTTGCATATCGGCACGACTATTACCTTCAGCAGCCTGGATCATATTCACTTCAGAAAATATTTGGCTGAGGCCATGGAAAATTTCATCAATATTTGCATGTGCCGAGAAATTTTAACCCTCTTTGAATCATCGCTTGACAAAAGTGTAGAAAATGTGAGGGATAGGTTGCTGCAAGACCCACCTATGCTTTTTGCGGTGCTTGGCTTTGTCTTCGACTTCTTATGTTAGCCTGAAGCCTAAACCAAAAGAACCCATCTTACTGACCGGAGAAATGGGTACTGAAATTTCTTGCATTGATGTCCCAAAGTCTTTTCTTGGCTCATAACCTTGTCTCATCATAAGTGCAGCTACCATTACAGATGCGGTGAGATGAGGATGCATGATCGGCTTTCCTTCCTTAACATGGTCCACATCAACCACTTCGAAAGCCCGATAGACAATAGACTCATATCCTTCCTTGGCCTCAATACATGGGATTAACGGGTCTTTATAAATGGATGAGTCGTCTTCTCCGTGAATAATAATTTCTTTCCTGTCGTGCTCGAATTTGAGCATCTGATGCAAGGTGGATGGCAAAACTCTGGCCGTATGGATCAATGGTCTTCCAAGAAGAAAGTTATAAGAAGTTTCCATGTCCATTACTTGGAAGACAATTTCAAAATCAATAGGCCCAGTCGTCATGGTGAGGTTTATCTCCCCAATGGTATCTCTCGCTGAGCCATCAAAAGGCTGGATGCGAACATTGCTGGGTCGGATTCTCTCCATGTTGATCTTCATGCTCTACAAGGTAGAGAGGGGGCATTCATCTATACTCGAGCCTCTATCAACCATGACTCGCTTTACATAATGCCCCTCACACTTGACAATCAGGTGCAAAGCTATATTGTGCCCGGCTCCCTCCTCGGGAAGTTCATCATCAGCAAAGGAGATTCTGTTCACCTCAAAAAATCTGTTGGTCATCTTCTCTAACTGATTCACGGTAGTCTTCTCTGATACATGTGCCCCGTTCAGGATTTTGATTAGTACACGAGCATGTTCTTCTGAGTGTATGAGCAAAGATAACAGAGAGATTTGGGAAGGAGTCTTTCTCAACTGGTCAATGATTGAGTAATCCTGAACTTTTATCTTTTTCAAAAACTCCTCTTCCTCTTCTTCCGTGACCGGTTTCTTTATTGGCATTTGGCCTTCTCTGATTTGCTTGGTCTTCCTCAACTCTTCTGGAGAGTAACACCTCCCTGATCGAGTCAAACCTCCAGTTTCCCCCACTTCTTCTATGATTTCCTTGCATTTGTAGGTTATTACAGTTTTGTTATAGTTCCAAGGAATGGTTTTCGTGTTTGTCACACGGGGTTGTACGACAGGTTTGATTATGAATGGCTCTGTTATACCCTTCGTACCACCCTGATTCTGCTTTGTAATAGGGCGACCTCCAAGGACATACAACTTTGGGCTTGGAATATTGGAGCGAACTTCCAACCTCGAGATTTTTTTAACAAATAAAGTTGCCTTCCCTGAGCTCTGGGCGCCTTTCACAATCAATGGTGCATCTCGGCTTGGACTTACTTCCAGTCCTATTCCTTATTGAATCGTTTCCACTGTAATTTCTGCTCGGCCAACAGGATTGTATTCTTGATATTGGTCGATCATTCACACAAAATGGGCATCGTTGTGTGTTGGCAGCAGGTTGTTTGTAACATTAAGAGGATCTTAGCCATTTATTACCACAATCAACTTTTCCGTGATGAGTTTTTCTATGGCTCTTTTCAAAGTACAATAGTCATCAGTGTTATGCCCTGGGGCACCTGAATGATATTCACATCTAGCATTTGCTTGAAATCCAAGTGAATCGGGATGCATATGGTGGGGATCAATAGGTCCAATCACGCCCATCTGCTTTAGCTTCTGGAATAGACTAGAGTATGATTCAGCCAACGGAGTATTGTAGGTTGCCCGAAAAGCATTGTAGGTTTCCAGGGACGAGCATTGTAGGTTGCCCGAAAATTTTGCTGCTGAGGTCGGGGGATCCTTGGAGCTGGTGTCCATACCTGTTGATTGGGAGGCCGAGCATATGATTGAGTATTAAACACTGTATATTGTGGTGGGCCCACATAGTATTGAGTAATTGGCGGGGAATAATAATGTTAAGGGTAGTTGGATTGCCCCCGCTGAACTTGCGCATATGGGTGCGATGCCCCTCTTTGAACTTCCCTAGATCCTGAAGTCATCATCGACCCTTCATTTCTCTTCTTTCTATTTGCCAAACTTCCCGACCCATTTTGGATAGCTTGGGTGGTGGCTTTGAGAGCAGCTTGACTTACAATTCTGCCAGTCTTGAAGCTGTTTTCGATCATCTCTCCTATTTTGATCGCTTTCGCAAAAGGTCTACCCATCGCGGACATCATGTTCTGAAAGTAATCAGGCTCATGAGCCTCCAGAAAAACAGTGATTAACTCGTGGTTATCCATGGGTGGCTTAACTCTGGCCGCTTGCTCCCTCCACTTGATTGCATACTCCCTAAAGCTTTTAGTCGGTTTTTCCTCATATTAAACAAGGAATTGCGATCCGGCGCAATATCAATGTTGTATTGAAATTATTTGACGAAGGCTTGGGCCATGTCGTCCCAGACATGCCAGTGAGAGATATCTTGGTCAATGAACTATTCGGAGGCTACCCCCACAAAACTTTCCCTAAAATAAGCCATCAGCCATTCTTTTTCTCTACTTGCACCCCTCAGCTGGTTGCAATACCTTTTCAAATGGGCGATAGGATCGTCGTGTCCATCATACTTCTCAAATTTTGGGGTATTGAACCCTGGTGGCAAATGGAAGTGAGGGAACATGCATAAATCACTGAACGAAACACTTTTGTGACCATCTAGTCCCTTTATGTTCTTTATGTTCAGTTCAAGACTTTTCATTTTCCTGGCCATCTCATCCGACTCAACAGTCTTGGCAGGCTTTTCATTTTCCATTGGTGACTCGTTCTGAGGAGTCTGATTATGTGGAGTCGAGACCCCGAAAGCCATATTTGGAGAGTAGTATTGGACATCATAAGCATGAGATGGTGGCTTGTTGATTAGCCTCATCATAGGAGGTGGAGGCGAGATTGTGTATACCGGTGCGCCAGACACGACTAGAGGAGTGTTCCTGACTGGTGCGACTTGAGGTCGCACATTAGAGGTACCAGGAGAAACGTGGAGACTATAGTTTGGCACATACCCTGGTGGTAGGATGTGGTCGCTCGTTGCCTAGAGCGGTGGTTGAGTAGCCAGGGGTACGGTGGAAGTTCCCTCTGAGGGACCCTGGGGTGGAGGCTGACCAGACACCCAAGCTTGATATACATCAGACAATTGTTGTCTCAATTTTCTTATTTCCTCCGACTCTTGTTCAACTGACTGACCCTGGGGGTCGTCACTGACCAACTCGATCTTATTATTATTGGCCATTACTATTGTTCCTTTAGATCTGGTGAAGTAATGGTGTGTTGCCAGTTTTACCACAAACCAACCACCTTTAGCTTACTAGATAAGAAACAGCAAACATGTTAGGGTTAAGCATTTTATAGATATGAATCACACGTAATGTGCCATACTCCTATCATTGTCACTATTTCTAACATGCTTTTGGAGGCTTCATGTTTCATTCCGGCTTATGAGATTGCTTCTTATAGACGCTCTTATCTTCTTCTTTCCTTTTTTCTTTTCATTCACGCCTCATTTGGATCCCTCATCTTAGAATCATTGAAAAATATTTTGATCGAACCTTATGTGGGTTGCCTACGTATCATGTCGCCGCATAAATCAGATCATTACGTAGTTCAGGAGGAAATACTAACAATTTTGAAATTTTTATTATTATTATTATTATTCAAATTGATTCTAAAGACATAAGTATGATTGCAAATGCGACAAATATAAAATTAAAAATGCGACAAATGAAAAATGAAACTAAACACTAATAGACTGCACTAAGACTTTAATCTTCAATGGCATTCTTTCTTAAACTAATATCATCAATGGTCTGCATCCCTTGGCCTCCACTCTCCTCCCAAAATCTGGTATAAATTTTGAAACACTACCGGCAACTGTGGAACGAGGGCACGTGCTTGTTGACCAACTTTCTCATTGTTTAGATGACGATGATCATCATGAATATATGCTGCTTTCTCTGCCAATTGAAGTACTTTCTCTCTGGCTTGCCCCATATTCACGTGATAATTCTGCAACCATATCTGGGTAATGTTGAGGGCGTGCCCCATCTGAGTTCGCGTCCCTCACATTCTTCAATACGACGGTTTAGCACAGCTCTCTCAATCATCCACTGACGCCGCTCTGCCTCAAACTTCGCATGATGATAACCTGTCATATGCATTTTTATTTCTTCCAATTGTGCGTGAAACTGACCCTTTGAGCGTATCCAATGGGCCCTTTCTATTTCAAACTGCTCTATCTGCTGATCAAACTCCAATTGTTGTTGGTGCGCATCCTCTTCAATAATACTCAAGTCTTCTTTCAGCTTATGCATTTCAACATTTTTATTTGTCCCAACTCTTCTGACTAAACCAACAGTGCTTGCCAATTCTTTTTCTAAGCGGGCCTCCTCATTTTTAGCATGCTTTAGATCTTTATCCATGTCCCGTAAGGAAGATTGATAATCTTTCTCAATATTTAAACGAATCTGAGCGACTCCGACTTGCAGTTGGGCTTGTTGTTTTGATATGGTCATCCGGGAACGCTCCAATTCCTCTTTTAGCCTTTCTATAGCTCTTTGATCATTTCTTCTCCTGTTGGACCCTTCAGGCCTATCTCTAAGCGACGAAGGGTCATGAAACCAAGTAATATATTCAGGGATCACCTCTCCATGATCTCTGTCTTCTACCATATCATTCAACTCCGAGACTTTACTTGTATACCAAATTTTCATAATTTCTTCTTCGTTATGAGGTTGATCTTTACCAAAATCATAACAGAACTTGCTCATATCTCGTGTTGGTGGCACCTCCTGTAGTCATGCAAACTGGTGCATTACCCGAATTGAAGCATAGGCCTGAACTACATCCAATCCTATGAGTACCAAATAAGAATGGTATGCAGACTCACAAATGACCTCTTTAGAGGAGAACCAATCATAGTTCCAGGTGATCCGTTTGGCAGACAGAGTAAGAAGTAGTTCTTTCCAGGCACCAATCCCCTCTGGTAAATCACATTCGTCAATTCTTTTATGGTGATCATAAGTATTATTGGGTCATAGCTCACTAAAATCAGTGATCGTGGGATGACGGTAGAAATGCTCCAAAAATCATATCTGTAAAAAAATGTTGCAATCATCAAAGTTTCGCGCGCCCATTTTACATCTAGTTAAAGCACGAAAAATGCAAGAAAGAATCATAGGGACCAAAGTATAATCATCCCCTTCTGAGGTTAGAGCCTCAACTACACCTGCCAAGCAGATGTCAATGCGTCCCTCCCTTTCTGGGAAAACTACACGCCCCAAAACAGTAACCATAAATGCAAACCTTCTATGTACCTTTCATGTTTCCTTATCTTCCTTTGATTTTAATTTTCCCATATTCCTTTCGAAATTTCATTCTAGGGCATACAACTAAAACAAAAAGCCCAACTTAACCCACTTGCCTCCCAAACCTTCATATTGTTCGTAATTTATGTTTAAGAGCCTCAGAAACCTGTCCTCATTCACATTTTTTGGTACTATGGGTCTTTGGCGTAGAAGATTGCGGCCCCACCCTTGGAAATGGGCGATTTCCTCCAAGGTCAGAGTCATTTCACAGTCGGTAAAACGGAACACATTATTTTCAGGATCCCAATGCGGAATCAAAGCTTCGATCACATCCCTCCCGGGCTTGATCGTAATCATGTGAACCAAATGTCCAAGTATTTATTTATCTGGTTTCGCTCATATTCCTTAAATTATCTCCACCAATTCCACAAAAACTGTGGTATCTGATCGACAATCAGAAAATCTGGTATCCCTTCTGATCTGGGCCTCTTTTCAGACTTACCTCTTTCTCCACTCATGGTATACCTATCTAACCAGACATGGGGTTAGGCTTTGATCAAACATATTATTGACACACAAAAAATTTAATTTCTCGGGTTTTGACTCTATAAAAGAATAAAAATAAATAAATAAATAAATAAAAGCTAAATTGTGGGACTATAAAAAAATTATTATTGGATTTAGTATTTTGTTTTTTCGATTTTCTAAGGAAAGAAATGTAAATAGAGAATTAAGGAAAAGGAAAATATTTTTGATTTGTTTTTTTGGGTGAAAATTGGGGCCGGAACCAATGAGGTTTGCCTATATATCTCACATCCGGTGAGAATCAGACCCGCGTAGTTCGGTTAAAAATCGACTATGCTCTTTTTTTTTTTTATGAAAATTAATCTTTAAAAACCATATGCACTAGACCACATCACTTTTTCTCTGTTCGTTCAACTGATTTATGGTAAAGTCGATCGACATGCAAGCCTCCCAAATAATGCAAAGTCCCCACCTAATCACGTGTGACTATATCCTTCACCAGAAGTTGGTTGGCTAACTTCTGGCAAACTACCATAGCAATAACACATTTAAGAAATTCTTTCACTGGCTCTCTCCTCTCTCCCGCACACTCATCATATACTATTCCCCAACTTCATTTCAACTTAAACAAGAAGAGAAGTATTACTATCATTTATTTTTAGCACTAAGAGAAAAATTAAAATGACAAAACCACAAATACATAAAACGAAGGAAGAAGGAAACTAAACTCTACATAATAATTCTAAAAGATGTTTCTTTTCCTTAATTAGATACACTTAACATAATGTTATTTGAGCTACACATGTAAAGAAAAATAGAAGATCAACCAAATATTACAGATGTACATGCTGAAATATGACTATATGAATAACATGCTAAATATTCATTTATTCTAGTAAAGCACATCAAGTGTATCCATAGAGTTGAAAAAGAGTCATATCCTCATCCATTGAATATAAAAATCTGCATTGCAAAGTTTAAGAAAATACCTGGATTGCAGAAAATAAATACAGCAGTGAAGAAATAGAGCTCAGCAGGATAAAAATAACAGCAGAAAACAACAACAGTTTCGTGTTTAAACAGCCCAAAAACATTAGAAGAAACCCAGAACCAGCTCTAAAGAAGACTTATACTTTTCTAAAAATTTGCACTCTAAAATTTACTCACAAAGCTCACCATTTCAGCTTACTAAAGGGTGCTTTAGTTGCTGATTTTTTACTCTTCAAGTTATATTTTTAGGGTGTAAAGACTGTCCAACAAATGTGTGATCCAGTATCCTGAAGTGAGGAAACAGCAGCCCCCTTAAATAGGCAAATAAAGTCACTTTTTGGGACAGATTTTGGTTCCCCAAAAATCTGTCCGAAAGACTGACTTTGTGTGCTAAACATTGTTCAAAATCTATCCAAAATATGAAAGGACAGCCTGAAAATCTGCTATGCCAGAAGCAAGGAGAAAAAATATCATTTCAGCTACCCTACTAGTAAAAGGTAGGCTACTATTACCCTATTTTGTGATAAATAAACTTAAACTTCAAATTTTAACCATCAACACTAAACTATTTTCTCAACACAAATCAAACTTAAACAACTATGGACTGACAAAGTATGAACGAAACTAAAAATATAATCGAACAAAGTATCCAAACCAACTTGATTGGAATGAATTCGATTTTTGCAAACTAATTACTAAACAAACAACTAAATTCACAAACTAAATGCNCCCGCACACTCATCATATACTATTCCCCAACTTCATTTCAACTTAAACAAGAAGAGAAGTATTACTATCATTTATTTTTAGCACTAAGAGAAAAATTAAAATGACAAAACCACAAATACATAAAACGAAGGAAGAAGGAAACTAAACTCTACATAATAATTCTAAAAGATGTTTCTTTTCCTTAATTAGATACACTTAACATAATGTTATTTGAGCTACACATGTAAAGAAAAATAGAAGATCAACCAAATATTACAGATGTACATGCTGAAATATGACTATATGAATAACATGCTAAATATTCATTTATTCTAGTAAAGCACATCAAGTGTATCCATAGAGTTGAAAAAGAGTCATATCCTCATCCATTGAATATAAAAATCTGCATTGCAAAGTTTAAGAAAATACCTGGATTGCAGAAAATAAATACAGCAGTGAAGAAATAGAGCTCAGCAGGATAAAAATAACAGCAGAAAACAACAACAGTTTCGTGTTTAAACAGCCCAAAAACATTAGAAGAAACCCAGAACCAGCTCTAAAGAAGACTTATACTTTTCTAAAAATTTGCACTCTAAAATTTACTCACAAAGCTCACCATTTCAGCTTACTAAAGGGTGCTTTAGTTGCTGATTTTTTACTCTTCAAGTTATATTTTTAGGGTGTAAAGACTGTCCAACAAATGTGTGATCCAGTGTCCTGAAGTGAGGAAATAGCATCCCCTTTAAAAAGGCAAATAAAGTCACTTTTGTGTGCTAAACATTGTTCAAAATTTGTCCAAAATGTGAAAGGACAGCCTGAAAATCTGCTATGCCAGAAGCAAGGAGAAAAAATATCATTTCAGCTACCCTACTAGTAAAAGGTAGGCTACTATTACCCTATTTTGTGATAAATAAACTTAAACTTCAAATTTTAACCATCAACACTAAACTATTTTCTCAACACAAATCAAACTTAAACAACTATGGACTGACAAAGTATGAACGAAACTAAAAATATAATCGAACAAAGTATCCAAACCAACTTGATTGGAATGAATTCGATTTTTGCAAACTAATTACTAAACAAACAACTAAATTCACAAACTAAATGCGCAAACCAGAACGAGCATCGTTAACAATCGGACAACGACTAACAACTACTAAATAATCGACAAACTAAGTGAACGATTTAACTAATATACTAAAGATCATGTTTAAATCAATAACAATCTAACAAACCACTAAACTAAATAGAGATAACTAATTAAATAAAACTATCTTGAAACTCTAATTAACAAGAAATAACCAAAATAGAAAAATACAAAATCAGAAACTAATGTACTAATATAAAAAATCAGAAATTTATTAAAGAGATGACGATTATACCTAACGAGTATGCTTGAAACTGGTCGAGCCACGAGAAAACTCCAGGGGTGCCAAGAGGCGGTTGTCCTACTCCGAAACACACGTTTCTTTTGGGTAGAAGCTAAGAACGAAATGAGTTTCAGCATCTCGCCAAAAGAAACAAGTGTCTTTGAGTCGAACAATAGCTAAAATAGGTGCTCGGGGCATTTTGGTGGTGGTGAGGAAGTGTGAGCGGCGGCGGGCAGCGGGGAGCGGGCTGGCGGCGACGGGGATTTTGGGGGTGGAATGGGTAGAAAAAGATAGGTCTCGTAGAGCTCTATCCATTCATGTATGTGTTGTAGGGTGGTGTTGGCCGGAGCTTCAAGAATTTGGGCCAAAAAGTGGCGGCTAACGTTTCCTAGATCTAAAATTCAAAGAGTTTGAGGGGGCTTTGAAGGAATTGGTTTGGATATATGGGAATAAGAGATTGTGGATATTACATGGTGTTAATTTGGAGGTGTTTGGATATGGTCCGCGGCCGGTGGGTGATTTTCGGTGGCGGCGGCGGAGAGAAGAGAGGGAAGAGAGAGAGAGAGAAGAGAGAAAGAGCTAGGGGAAATGAGGGAATTTTTCAGATTTTTGAGGCTTTAAATACCTCTTGAGAAATCAAATATGGACCATTAGATCAAGGGGTGATCAATGTGTGAGATTTGATCTTGGGTCACTTAATGAAACGACGTAGTTTTGAGGCAAAACTGCGTCGTTTCAGACCCTTTCAAGGGCAACCCCTTATCTTGCACTTTTGGCCAACTTCTCTTTCAAATTTGGCCCAATTTCTTTCTTAATTCTACTTATTAAACTAAATTTATACAAACAAATAAATTAATTATGTAACTTATTCAAATGATCAATTAACTAGATTAATTCACCAATTGAATAGTTAGTTAATTCCTAAAATGCACAAATAAAGAAAGGACTATTTTTGGTATTTTTATGGTAGAAAATATGCAATCAAATACATAAAATTAGGAAAAATAATTAAAGTAACAAAACACTAATGACGTTAGGAGGTGTTAAAACAGTACAAAAATTAGGTATTCACAGGAAGGTGTTGATATGGAATTACACAGGTGGGCTATATCCTGTGAGCAGGCTTGCAGTTTCCTAATTTTGATGAGGTTCCTAGAAAGAGATCTACTTTCTACCTAGAGGGAGGCATATACTGCGATGTGAGATTGGGCCGCTTGAAGAAGATGGTACAACTGTCAGGAGGTCGAATGTGCGATTGTGGATAATAATTCGAAATATTTTATGAGAAGTTTAACACGATATTATGAGAAATTTGGCAGGTTAATGGTGCGAGCTCATGGTAATTGATTAGAAGGAGTCATTGTGGGTTCTAGATTTATATGATTGTAGCTTAAAGCTAAGTGAGGGAACTCACCATCTATGATTGGGTCACATAGTTGTGTGCCTGTATGGTTTCTCGCTATCGAAGCATTGGTGGATTAATTATGGCCAAGAAAAGAAAACATCCCAGCAATTCGGGCAAAGAACTTGATGAATATGTGCTACATTTCACCTTATAGATTCATGTGCAGATTTTGGGATGACTCAGAGTTTATGCTTCTTATGGACGTGATGTGCAAGGAGAAGAATTTATCCGGTTCTTCTTTGGGAGTGTTCATATGCTAACAAGTGCACTAGAGCTTGGTTATATACTTGGGACCAGGTCAGAGTGGGTGACTCCCAACAGTGGTTCTAATGAGCTCAAGAATATAAGCACGGTCTCTAAGGATTTTAGGTTCGTTACGTGGCTGAAAACCGGGATTTTGCAGCAGAGTGTGAATAATACTTGGGGAATTTTCTATGTTATTATTGGGTCTGCAGTGCAGTATTAGAGAAATGGGAGAAACAACTTTGGATTCGCGGAATGTCTTTCAAACGGGTGTACCAGTTGTAGATACTATTGTGCGTATGAGGAGGGTCTGAGATGGTTCATGGGTATTGAGACGATGTGGTCTCGTGATTTGGGTCACTCGGGATGAGTATCGTTGAGTTTCATTATGTTTTGAATAGAGCTATTATTATCTCTAAGACAAGTCGAGAGTAAATTGGAAGAAGTTGGGTCGGTTAGTAATGGTTTAAATCAGCATAATTGTGGCAATGATCAGTTCATTCGGTGTGTTAAACTATACAGGTGATTCGTGGATGTATATGTAGGCTTGATAGCCACCGTAATTTGGTTGATTTGGAGGTATTTTGATTCCTATAGCCTTGTTATGTGTGAATCCCAAAAGAGTTATAGAGATTTAGACGACGACTTGAGGTTTGCATTTTCTGCGGTTATGGGAATGTTTTTACATGTTGCGATTGTTCTTCTGAAATGAGCTAGGTGAAAGGGGTTCTAATCGATGAAGTGTTTATTTTACTGGTGGATCAGGGGTTATGATGAAATTCTTGTACTCCCTCATAGAGGCATTGTACGTACGGCGAGCGGTATGGAAATTAGGAGTTGAGGATCAAGGTTACGGTTCAGTTTTGATAGGGATGTCACGAGCTCGGAGGTGCAGGGGAGGATTTCTAGATGTTCAAATGTTGGCGTTAGTTTTGGTGTGGCCTGAGAATAGTGTTATGTGGAAGAGGCATTGTGTATTAAATTGCGGGTTCATGAAATGCATTGGAGAAATAGTGGGGATAGCCATGGATGTGCTCATTCTTTCTACCTAGTGCGGAAGGCTTTGGGAGAATATCCCACGGGAAGATCGTATAAGTGTGACGTGCTAGTCATTCGATTGTTAGAGATTGAAATGAGGTATGGAGAGATTGGTATTGTCGCCAATGAGAGAGGTTATGACTGAGAGGCGCTCTATTTCTAGGGTTGTGGACTGTGGGAGTTTGTTCCGGATTTGACGACTGCTCGTATGTGTTATGAATAGGGTCATCGTGGATCCTTGAAAGGTTATTGGCCTAGTATGGGATGATCGTAATCGGCTTGAGTCCCGTTAGTATATCTAATATGAATGTATGCTCTACATCAGGTCGGATGTGTTCATTCAGCATATCATTGCTTGTGGAGGGGTCTTTGGGTGTTGGATGCTATTCCTGTCGTCAGCTATTCTATGTAATACTCTATGCCATGTGAGTTGTGAGACGGCTTGATTATTTGCTCATGTATTGTGATCCCGTGTAGCTTGTGGTGTTATATGAGCAAGATGGCTCTCTAGATGCAGGTCGTTTATTGCACCTTAGTCGTGCTTGAGTTTTTGTGGCGCATGGCGCTATCCGCCTCCCCAGGGTCGTATTTATGCACTTGGCATTCTTATGGTCGATATTCGGGGTATTTCATAGGTATGAGCATTATGGCTTGATAGGTATTTCCTTATTTATTGTTATGTGTGGATCGGGTGGCATGCCGCCATGGGTATGTTGTTTGGATCGGGTTTCACGCCGCAACAATGTCATGTTTGGATCGGGTTGCATGCCACAATGGTATCATATTTGGATCAGGTTGCACACCGCAATGGTGTCATATGGGATCGGGTTGCGCGCCACAATAGTGAGATGTTGAGTACGGTTCTTTATACTTAATTGTATGCCTTGTTTCTCATCTCTGAGATAGGTTCATAACATATGTTCGGCCGTTTTATTTGTTATGCGAAATGGGAAGTTCCTTGTCATAATCCGTTCTTCCTTATGGGCCATATTCGAGTTGTAGCTTGTTGGCGCATTGATGGTGCCGTATGAGATTTTAGACAGTGTTTGAGGTGGATTATTACCAGAGCAGCTTGTACTGGGTGAGACAAGGTTATTGGACCTGAGATCACTGTGATCGAAATTAAATAAGGTATATTAAAGAGAAAGTGTCATTATTCAGTTCAAAATGAGGTAACGGCTCTAGTCAAGCAGAGAGACTTTGTGATTTATTTATTTGACAGGTGGTTATGAGCTTCTATGCGTCGTTTTTATGGTTGCTATATCGTGAGGGTTGGATCAAGGCTTATGCGCATATGAGGTATACTACAAGCATCAGGTTAGTGAATTTGTAGCTTCTACGGTTGGAGGATGTTATTATGGGCATACAAATTATGCGGTGCAATGTGTGGTTTCATCATGGGTACATGATCATATTTGGTACAGCGGGTTGAGAGTGATATGGTGTTCGTATGTTAGAATCAGGTCTCGTAGAGAATTCTGGATGTTGAAATTTGGTTCTAAGGCTTGTGGACTAAGGTAGAAGGAAGGATCTTCCTTATGGATCGAGCTAATGTATTCACATGGGTTGTGGTGGCATGGGTAGGTGCACGAGGTGCTAAATAGTGGTTTTGGGCAATTTCGGAGCGGTTCTTCGCACGTTTGAGAACAAAAGTATGTTTAAGTGGGGGAGAATGTAACGACCCATCCGGTCGTTTTGAGCTCTAGCGCGTCATTTGGCGGTTGAGTCCTTGAGTAGCTTCACTTTATGTTTTATGACTAGTATACATAGTCGGAATCAAATTTCGGAAAGGTCTGAGTTGATTCGGATGGAAACTTTTCAGTTGGGAAGCTTTAAGTTATAAGAGTTGACCAAGGTTTGACTTTTGATTATACTACCTCGAAATCAGGATTTAAAGGTTCCGATAGGTTCGTATGATGATTTCGGACTTGGACGTATGTTCGGGTTGAGTATCGGGTGGTCTGGGAGCATTTCGGCATTCATTATGGAAAGTTGGCATTTTGATAGTTTTGGAATTTTCTAAGTTTAGTTTGAGGTGGAATTCGGTGTTATCGATGTCCGTTTGGGGTTTCGAGCCTTAGAATAGGTTCGTATCATGATTTATGACTTGTGCGTAAAATTTGGCATCATTTCGGAATGTTTAAGTATGAATCGGACGCATTCGTCGAAGTTTGAATGTTTGAAAGTTGAAAGAAGATTTTGATCATCGATTTGTAGTTTTGACGTTGTTTGGTGTGATCTGAGGCATCGATCAGGTTCGTGTTATGTTTTGGGACTTGGTTGTATGATTGGACGGGGTCCCGGGGGCCTCGGGTGTGTTTCGGAGTGGTTTCGGACCAAGTTTGGCTGAGTTGCTATTGTTGGTTTGCTGGTGCTAGTTTTGTTCTTCGCGAAAGCGAAGGTTCTCACGCGTTCGCGAAGAAGGAATTGGGCTGGGGAGCCTTTTGTTCTACGCGTTCGCGAAGTGTAGGGCAGTGGTGCTCCAAGTTTGCGATCGCCTGGTCACGTTCGCGTAAGAGAAGCTCATCAGGCAAGGGAAATTTTTCTTCGCATTCGCGATGGGCAGGTTGGTAAAGCTTCGCTTTTGGGGGCCCTGTCTCGCGTTCGCATAGAGGAGCTGAGGAGCAGGAGCTCGTAGTGCTTCGCGAACGCGAGGGCCTTGTCGCGTTCGCGAAGAAGGTCGGACTTGGCAGTGTTATTTTAAAATCGGGGGTTTGACTCATTTTCACCTCATTTCTTGCATGGGAGGCGACTTTTGGATGATTTTGGAGCGCCAATTTCCTCATCAATCTTGAGATAAGTGATTTCTACACCTTGTGAGTTAAATACATGGTTTATATATGGATTTAAGCATGAAAATTTATGGATTTTGACCACGCAATTAGACATAGAATTGGGAATAAATCATATATTTGAGTTCATGGTGTTATGCGAAATGTTTATCTTCGAAAAGTTTTGAAATCTGGGCACGTGTGCCCGAGGGTTGACTTTGTTGACTTTTCGATTGGAGTTGAGGATTGTTATAAATTGATTAACTACGAGTATTAGAGTATATTTTTATTGGTTTTCATGATTGTTTTACTAGTTTTTGATTGTTGGGCATTGGTTTGAGGTGCTAGAGAGGCGTTGGAGCCAGTTATGGTACTTCGGAACGAGGTAAGTCTCATGTCTAACTTTGTGAGGGGAAAACTACTCGTAGGTATTAAAAGTATTATGTGCTACTAGTTGTGGATGTTGCATATGCACGACGTGACGAGAGTCTGTGCGTAGCTAAAGCATGTTTATGTCCTTGTAGACTTAGGACTCTATCATGTAATATTTGAGTTATATGAACCCAATCTGTTAGCTTGATTAATTGAATTTATAATTAGAATAGATTTAAAAATATATATTTGGCCGAGCCTTATCACCATGAGTTGTTGGTAGATTATTTGATAAACGGTAAAGTTTATATTCACTTTATGCTCTTGTACCTGTATTGTAAGCACTTGCCTCGTAATTCGATAAGTTCCTTCCTTTCTTGTGGATCGGGTCGGACGCCCCGGCAGTATATTGAGATGCATATCTGGTTTGCGCCGGTCGACCCTCGGCAGTGTACACACCACTCTAGATCGGGACCGTACGGCCTTGGCATAATCGTGCGTGATAACGCTAGCAGTTCGGACATTCATGAGATTCCCCTTTTATTGAGACCTGGCGTTTATATGGTATTCCTTATTCGTTTAAGATTGCATTTGATATTTCTGATCTTTTGAGATAGCATAGGAGATTTGAAAGACTTATATAGTCGACAGAAATGTTGGATTATTATGTTAGCTATTGTTTTACCTCATTATCATTGTTGCTCTTCATATTTATTTATGATTTATCATACTGATTTATTGGACCACTAGTAAGTATCGATGTCGGCCCCTCATCACTATTTCTCCAGGGTTAGGCTAGATACTTACTGGGTACGCATTGATTTACGTACTCATGCTACACTTCTACACTAAATGTGCAGGATCTGATAGGTTCATTTGGTGGACACCCTGGCGCGTAGGCGCAATTGATGAGGAGACTTTATGGTGAGTTGCATTCCAGGCTACATAATCGCAGCCCACAGAGTCTCCATCGTATTATTTACTCTATCCTATCTAATTTATATTTCTGTAATGACCCGGGAGGTCATTTTGATAATTTAAGTCATGTTCGGCGACATAAAGCCCTGAGAAGCTTCGTATTATGTGTATTGACTTGCGTGCGTGGTTGCATTCAGTTACCGGATGATTTGGAGTGATTTGGGACACTTGGTCCCTAAAATGGAAGCTTAAGTTCAAGGATTTTGACCGTAGTCGGAGCCGTGTGAACGACTTCGAATTGGAGTTCTGTCGATTCCGTTAACTCCGTTGGGTGATTTTGGACTTAGGAGAGTGTCCGGACTGTGAATTTTAGTTTGAGGTCCCTAGCTTATTTAGGCTTGAAATGGCGAAAGTCGAATTTTTAGAGATTTGAACCGGTAGTGAAAATTTTGATATCGGTGTCGGATTCTGATTTCGAAAGTTGGAGTAGGTCCGTAATGTCAATTATGACTTATGTGCAAAATCTGGGGTCATTAGGATGTGATTTGATAGGTTTCGACATCGGTTGTAGAAATTTAAAGTTTCAAGTCTTTAAGTTTGAATTAGAGGGTGATTCATGATTTTAGCATTATTTGATGTGATTTGAGGTCTCGACTAAGTTTGTATGGTGATTTATGACTGGTAGGTATGTTTGGTTGAGGTCCCGGGGGCCNAGATTTAAAAATATATATTTGGCCGAGCCTTATCACCATGAGTTGTTGGTAGATTATTTGATAAACGGTAAAGTTTATATTCACTTTATGCTCTTGTACCTGTATTGTAAGCACTTGCCTCGTAATTCGATAAGTTCCTTCCTTTCTTGTGGATCGGGTCGGACGCCTCGGCAGTATATTGAGATGCATATCTGGTTTGCGCCGGTCGACCCTCGGCAGTGTACACACCACTCTAGATCGGGACCGTACGGCCTTGGCATAATCGTGCGTGATAACGCTAGCAGTTCGGACATTCATGAGATTCCCCTTTTATTGAGACCTGGCGTTTATATGGTATTCCTTATTCGTTTAAGATTGCATTTGATATTTCTGATCTTTTGAGATAGCATAGGAGATTTGAAAGACTTATATAGTCGAAAGAAATGTTGGATTATTATGTTAGCTATTGTTTTACCTCATTATCATTGTTGCTCTTCATATTTGTTTATGATTTATCATACTGATTTATTGGACCACTAGTAAGTATCGATGTCGGCCCCTCATCACTATTTCTCCAGGGTTAGGCTAGATACTTACTGGGTACGCATTGATTTACGTACTCATGCTACACTTCTACACTAAATGTGTAGGATCTAACAGGTTCATTTGGTGGACACCCTGGCGCGTAGGCGCAACTGATGAGGAGACTTTATGGTGAGTTGCATTCCAGGCTACATAATCGCAGGCCACAGAGTATCCATCGTATTATTTACTCTATCCTATCTAATTTATATTTCTGTAATGACCCGGGAGGTCGTTTTGAGAATTTAAGTCATGTTCGGCGGCATAAGGCCCTGAGAAGCTTTGTATTATGTGCATTGACTTGCGTGCGTGGTTGCATTCAGTTACCGGATGATTTGGAGTGATTTGGGACACTTGGTCCCTAAAACGGAAGCTTAAGTTCAAGAATTTTGACCGTAGTCGGAACTGTGTGAAGACGACTTCGAATTGGAGTTCTGTCGATTCCGTTAACTCCGTTGGGTGATTTTGGACTTAGGAGAGTGTCCGGACTGTGAATTTGAGTTTGAGGTCCCTAGCTTATTTAGGCTTGAAATGGCGAAAGTCGAATTTTTGGAGATTTGAACCGGTAGTGAAAATTTTGGTATCGGGGTCGGATTCTGATTTCGGAAGTTGGAGTAGGTCTGTAATGTCAATTATGACTTATGTGCAAAATCTGGGGTCATTAGGACGTGATTTGATAGGTTTCGACATCGGTTGTAGAAATTTAAAGTTTCAAGTCTTTAAGTTTGAATTAGAGGGTGATTCATGATTTTAGCATTGTTTGATGTGATTTGAGGGCTCGACTAAGTTTGTATGGTGATTTATGACTGGTAGGTATGTTTGGTTGAGGTCCCGGGGGCCTCGGCTGAGATTCGGGTTCTTAACGAATGGAAAATATTGGACTTATGCAATTGCTGAAGATTTTCTAGTTCTGGTGTTTTCGCACCTGCGGAAGGGCGACCGCAGGTGCGGACTCGCACATGCGAAGATGGCGGAGCAGGTGCGAGAAGAGCTGGACTTGTAGTCTCCGCAGGTACGGAGAATGTGTGCGCATTAGCGGCTGCGCAGAAGCGGATTCTGGGATGCATAAGCGAGAGGAAGTGTAGGTGCGGTTGGACATGCGCACCTGCGGTTGCACATATGTGGCTAATTATGCTGCAAGTGCGGTCATGCCTGGGCAGAAAAGAGAAATTCGAGGGTTTGATTTCATTCTTCATTTTTTGGACTAGAGAGCTCGGAATTTAGCGATTTTTCGAGGGATTTTCAGAAGAAGCTTATAGTTGTTTTCTCAATTTAATTTCGGATTTGGGTTGAAAAGTTGGGAAATTAGGAGAAAAGTACTTCAACCGAATTTCTGAGTTTTTATTGAGATTTAGACATCGGATTTGAGTAATTCTTATGTGGTTAGACTCGTGGGTGAATGTGTGTTCGTATTTTGTGAATTTTACTCGATTTCGAGACGTGGGCCCGGGTTAACTTTTTAGGATGGATTTCGAAAATTTTGTTGAAATCTTGATTTTATTAATTAGATTAGTCTAGTATAGTTGTATTTATGGTACGTAATTATTTTTGGCTAGATTTGGGCCATTCAGAGTCGGATATTTGTGGTCAAGGCATTTGTTACTGATTGATTGAGCTTGGTTCGAGGTAAGTATCTTGCCTAACTTCGTGTGGGGAATTATCCCTTAGGATTTGATTCTTCTATGTTGATTGAAGTCCATGTACGCAAGGTGACGAGTGCGTACTCAGACTTATTTGTTGAAAGTTGGCCTTTTAGGGTACTTAGGTCCTTATATTCACCGAGTACAAAGTTGTTCTTGATATGATTAAGTTCCTATTTACTAGTTTCACCTCTGCATGCTTTAATTTGAATTAATTACTTCGGGATTCACTCTTATTTGACTTAACTGAAGATTTTACTTTTCTATTGCCATGCTATCTTTTCATATCTGCTTATCTTTATTTGGAATCGTTATTATCTCATCCTATAATTGTTCAGTCTTAATTGAGGTTATGATTATCTTTACGTTGCTTATCCTTAATTGAATTATTGAATATATTTCATAATTTCTCAGCTTTAAATGAAGTTTAGATGTCCTATATTTTAGTCGACTTGTTTTATTTAGAATTATTAGACTCGTGTTAGCTTCCATGTTGTTGAAATGTATATTATGGTATCATTGCTACACATTAGTTTTCCCTTGTTGAGTCGTTCTCTTTACGCCTAGCATTCATTACTGTAGTTATTCCTTGTGAATTGGTTCTACCTTTTCTTGTGATTCAAAAGTTCTTGAGTTGATTTACTTGTCATACATTGTATTATTACCATTGTTGTTGTTCTACTTATTGTGGTGATGCACGAAATTTCTGTCGTGCAGTTGTTATTATTGTGATGCACGAGGTTTTGGTCGTGCGGGTTTTGTTATGGGGTTACACGAGGTTTCTGATGTTCTATTATTACTATTGATATTTATACATGCGGCGAGATAAGGTGGGAACATTATTATGCACATGTGGCGAGACAAGGAGGGCACTTACTTTATTATTGCACATGTGGCGAGACAATGTAGGTTGTGTCAGGGATTGATTTGTGATGATTTGTGATGGCCTGGGGGTATTCTTGTTGTTGATATTTGTGTAGTGGTACACTTACTTGTGTGACCTTTATCTTGTGAAAGTTGTGAGAAAATATTCTACATGATGTCCGTTCTTTTTCCTTATACTTATTTTCTAGTATGGATTATGTTAGGACACTTGCACAAGCATACACGTAGTTAAGCACTCTTATCTGATAAGAGATGTTCTTGATATTGTTGAGCATAGATGCTAACCCTTGTTTACTTTCCTACTATGTGAGAATGGCTTTATTGGCATGTGAGTCGTCAGTGCGGTTATGAAGTGTAATGAGGGCACAAGATGCCAAGTGTTAGGGTTCAGGTATTGAGACCCGTGAGTTGTGATTTATCCGAGGTTCGGTACCTCGTGGAGCATGATGACTAAAACTTGATGTAAAAGCGGTTGTAGTTGCTGAGTTATTACTTGTCCTTGTTGTATTTGTGATTCCGGATTTAGGTTGTGTTCCATTCACTTTCCTGTGTCATTTTTATGGTATTCCACTAATACTTGTTGTTTCCTTTCTTATTGCCATTACTGTATTGTGAGCCATATTGTATAGTCTTTATGTAGATATCATATTTCGGTTTTTCATATACTTATACTTGTTCAGTTTATTAGACCAGTGGGTATCTTGACTGTTCCTCGTCACTACTCCTCCAAGGTTAGTCTTGATACTTATTGGGCACCGTTGTTGTGTGCTCATTCTACACTTCTGCATATATGCTTTTGTACAGATCTAGGTATTTGTTCGTTAGTAGCTGTGCGGGTCGTTGTTGTGGAGACTGAAGGTAAACCTGATGTTGCGTTCGCAGGCTTCGGAGTAACCTTCAAGTTTTCGTTTTGCACTGTTTATTCTTATTTTTAGACAGTTGTATTTAGAAGTTGTCTAGCAAACACTCTGTAGACTTCATGACTTAGTATTATGTTTATGTGTTTTCCCCTGTTGGGAGATTCTATGAGTGATAGCCGTGTCTATCATTTATTTTTATTCATTATTGAAAGTTACGAGACTAGAAGTGAATTCAAGTTGTCCATTATGGCAGGTTTGATGTGATTCCTCAGTAAATTGGTTACGATTTGTGATTTGATACTCTACCGGGGTGAGAGTTTAGTAAGTGTTGTGATGTTATTGGAATAATTGAGTTAGTGGAAGATTTCCATTGTTATGTTGTGTATTCGACTTCTGATTCATGGTTAAGGGTAAGACCCTCGCGATTCCATGCAATTTAATATGTTTGAGTCGGGCTGCGTGACGCGGTGGAAGTTATATCAGGATGAGATTCTTGTGATTTGTTCATGTACTTTCATCTTTTTTCCTATTTAAATTGATTCGTAGTATGGTACTGTTAGAGAGTTGTGCATGTCGGGCTTGTTTGATATTTCTCTTATGTGTTTTCTCTTTACGTATTCAGTCATTTTTGTTATGTGCTTCTAGAGTTTTAGCTTGCGGGGTGTGTGCCGGTGGTGTTAGTTGTGACTTATTGATCCGTGTGTATAGTTATAATGTCTTCGTGTTTCTTGCATCATTGTCAGCGTTGTGGAGATTTGAAACGGGTTCTAACGGATATGAGGCTAATTGTCGGTGCTGGTTTTGATTATGGGCAGCTATTGTGATCAGAAATGTCAATTTGGGCCTATGTGTGGCGTGTCATGTTGATTGGCCCTACCTTGTGGGTGTAGGCATGAGTTGTTTTAGCTGGTTGAGACTGATACCGGGTATGGATTTAGAATCGGATCTTTTGGAGATGAATGGAAGGTGAGAATTTCGACTCTAGTGCTTAACGGTGTTGGTAGAAAGGATAAATTACAGTTGAGATGGTGTCATCAGGCTTATGTGTATTGGGGGTGACGTGGGGTCACCCGCGAGGTGTATGTTGGATATGTACTTTCAGTGATTTGAAGACTTCGAGGCAATTCTTAGCACGTTCGAGGACGAACGTTTGTTTAAGAGGTGAAGGATGTAACGACCCGGCCGATCGTTTTGAGAATTGAAGTCTTGTTCGGCGGCATAAGGCCCTGAGAAGATTTGTATTATGTGTATTGACTTGCGTGCTTGGTTGAATGCAGTTACCTGATGATTCAGAGTGATCTGGGACACTTGGTCCCTAAAATGGAAGCTTAAGTTCTAGGATTTTGACCGTAATCGGAACTAGGTGAAGACAACTTCAGAATGGAGTTCCATCGATTCTGTTAGCTCCGTTGGGTGATTTTGGACTTAGGAGCATGTCCGGACTGTGCATTTGAGGTCCTTAGCTTATTCAGGCTTGAAATGGCGAAAGTCGAATTTTTGGAGATTTGGACCGGTAGTGAAAATTTTGATATCGAGGTCGGATTATGATTCCGGAAGTTGGAGTAGGTACGTAATGTCAGTTATGACTTGTGTACAAAATCTGGGGTCATTCGGACGTGATTTGATAGGTTTCGGCATCGGTTGTAGAAATTTGAAGTTTCGAGTTCTTTAAGTTTGAATTAGAGGGTGATTCGTGATTTTAGCGTTGTTTGATGTGATTTGAGGGCTCAACTAAGTTCATATGGTGATTTAGGACTGGTAGGTATGTTTTGTTGAGGTTCCGTGGGCCTCGGGTGAGATTCGGGTGCTTAACGGATGGAAAAAAATGGACTTATGCAATTGCTGAAGATTTTCTGGTTCTGGTGTTTTCGCACCTACGGAAGGGAGACCGCAGGTGCGGACTCGCACATACGAATATGGAGGCGCAGGTGCAAGAAGAGCTGGAATTGGCAATCTCCGCAGATGCAGAGAATGTGTGCGCATCAGCGGCTCCGCAGAAGCGAGAGGAAGCGCAAGTGCGGTTGGACATGCGCACCTGCGGTTGCGCAGGTGCGGCTAATTATGTCGCAGGTGCAGTCACGCCTGGGCAGATAAGAGAAATTCGAGGGTTTGATTTCATTCTTCATTTTTGGACTTGAGAGCTCGAAATTTGGCGATTTGTCGAGGGATTATCAAAGGAAGCTTTTGGGTAATGATTCCTAACTCGGTTTTGGTTGTATTCCATTAATCTATAGTTGTTTTCTTCATTTAATTTCGGATTTGGGTTGAAAAGTTGGGAAAATAGGGGAAACGTTCTTCAACCGAATTTCTGGGTTTTTATTGGGATTTAGACATCGGATTTGAGTAATTCTTATATGGTTGGGCTCGTAAGTGAATGGGTGTTCGTATTTTATGATTTTTACACAATTCCGAGACGTGGACCCGGATCGACTTGTTAGGACGAATTTCGTAAATTTTGTTAAAATCTTGATTTCATTAATTAGATTAGTCTATTATAGTTGTATTTATGATATGTAATTATTTTTTGCTAGATTTGGGCCATTCAGAGTCGGATATTCGTGGTCAAGGTATTTGTTACTGATTGATTGAGCTTGGTTCGAGGTAAGTATCTTGCCTAACTTCGTGTGGGGAACTACCCCTTAGGATTTGAGTCTTCTATGTTGATTGAAGTCCATGTACGCAAGGTGACGAGTGCGTACTCGGACTTATTTGTGGAAAGTTGGCCTTTTAGGGTACTTAGGTCCTTATATTCACTGAGTACAAAGTTGTTCTTGATATGATTAAGTTCCTATTTACTAGTTTCACCTCTGCATGCTTTAATTTGAATTAATTACTTCGGGATTCACTCTTATTTGACTTAACTGAAGATTTTACTTTTCTATTGCCATGCTATCTTTTCATATCTGCTTATCTTTATTTGGAATCGTTATTATCTCATCCTATAATTGTTCAGTCTTAATTGAGGTTATGATTATCTTTACGTTGCTTATCCTTAATTGAATTATTGAATATATTTCATAATTTCTCAGCTTTAAATGAAGTTTAGATGTCCTATATTTTAGTCGACTTGTTTTATTTAGAATTATTAGACTCGTGTTAGCTTCCATGTTGTTGAAATGTATATTATGGTATCATTGCTACACATTAGTTTTCCCTTGTTGAGTCGTTCTCTTTACGCCTAGCATTCATTACTGTAGTTATTCCTTGTGAATTGGTTCTACCTTTTCTTGTGATTCAAAAGTTCTTGAGTTGATTTACTTGTCATACATTGTATTATTACCATTGTTGTTGTTCTACTTATTGTGGTGATGCACGAAATTTCTGTCGTGCAGTTGTTATTATTGTGATGCACGAGGTTTTGGTCGTGCGGGTTTTGTTATGGGGTTACACGAGGTTTCTGATGTTCTATTATTACTATTGATATTTATACANGATCATTGCTACACATTAGTTTTCCCTTATTGAGTCGTTCTCTTTACGCCTAGCATTCATTACTGTTATTATTCCTTGTGAATTGGTTCTACCGTTTCTTGTGATTCAAAAGTTCTTGAGTTGATTTACTTGTCATACATTGTATTATTACCATTGTTGTTATTGTATTTATTGTGGTGATGCACGAGGTTTCTGCCGTGCAGTTGTTATTATTGTGATGCACGAAGTTTCTGCCGTGCGGTTGTTGTTATGGGGTTGCACGAGATTTCTGCCGTGCTATTGTTACTATTGATATTTTCACATGCGACGTGATATATATATATATATATATATATATATATATATATATATATATATATATATATATATATATATATATATATATATGGGTTGCGCATGTGGCGAGACATGGTGAACACTTACGTTATTACTACACACGTGGCGAGACAAGGTGGGTTGTGTCAGAGATTGATTTGTGATGGCCTGGGGGTATTCTTGTTGTTGATATTTGTGTAGTGGTACACTTACTTATGTGACCTTTATCATGTGAAAGTTGTGAGAAAATATTTATTGTGATGTCCGTTCTTTTTCCTTATGCTTATTTTCTAGTATGGACTATGTTATGACACTTGCACAAGCATACACGTAGTTAAGCATTCTTATCTGATAAGAGGTATTCTTGATATTGTTGAGCATAGATGCTCACCCTTGTTTACTTGCCTTCTATGTGAAAATGGCTATATTGCCACGTGAGTCGTCAGTGCGGTTATGAAGTGTAATGAGGGCACAGGATGCCAAATGTTAGGGTTCAGGTATTGAGACCCGTGAGTTATGATTTGTCCGAGGTTCGGTACCTCGTGGATCTTGATGACTACAACCTGATGTAAAAGTGGTTGTAGTTGCTGAGTTATTACTTGTCCTTGTTGTATTTGTGATTCCGGATTTAGGTTATGTTCCATTCACCTTCCTGTGTCATTTTTATGGTATTTCGTTGATACTTGTTGTATCCTTTCTTATTGCCATTACTGTATTGTGAGCCATATTGCATAGTCTTTATGTAGATATCATATTTCGGCTATTCATATACTTATACTTGTTCAGTTTAATAGACCAGTGGGTGTCTTGACTGTTCCTTGTCACTATTCCACCGAGGTTAGTCTTGATACTTACTGGGCACCGCTGTGGTGTGCTCATTCTATACTTCTGTACATTGTTTTGTGCAGATCCAAGTATTTGTTCGTTAGTAGATGTGCGGATCGTTACTGTGGAGACTCAAGGTAAATCTGTTGATGGGTTTGCAGGCTTCGGAGTCACCTTCAAGTTTTCGTTTTGCACTGTTTATTCTTATTTCTGGACAGTTGTATTTAGAAGTTTTCTAGCAAATACTCTGTTGAGCTTATGACTTGTACTATCGGTTTTGGGAATTGTAAGAGATTCTATTTAAATAATGTTGTTGTTTCAATTATTGTTAGGCTTACATAGTCCCTAAGACTAGGTGTCATCACAACACCCAAACGGAGGGGAAATTGGGTCGTGATAATTTCAGACAGATGTTGTATTATTATTGTACTCCTTAGTAAATGCTCATGCACTTGTGACACCGGGTTTTGGGATATTCTAGTTGACAATTACGGATTTGCATATTATTATCACATTTTATCTTTATGCCTTACTAATTATGTATGTACCCATGAATTCAAATGCGTAAGTTTCTTCACTTAATAAAACTTATGACTTCGAAAGAAATAAAATAAATAATTAACGTGATAGTTCACCGTTGGCTTACCTAGCGGTGACGTAGGACGCCATCACGGCCTATAGTGAGTTATGTATCGGGACAGATTCAGAGATAGTTTAGGTACAGATTCAGAGATAGTTTAGGTCTTTCGAAACAACTTTATTTAATATGATTTCAGTTCTACTTCATCTATTATTAACACATTCTATCAACATGGTTTCATATCTAAAGACCGGTATATATTTGGAGGTCGACGTAGGACATGATCATATCATCTCAAGCGACTTTCTCTTGTTTTATCATTTATGTGTAGTATTTGCATCTTGCGTTGAAAGAGATCATTTCTAATTTCGTTTACTCTTGTATGATTGCACTTCTACCATAACATAAGCATTTACCCATCGTTCACTCAGATATATAATAGACCGGAGTACAATCTTTCTATAAATCTTGCATTTCATTTTGAAAGATATCATCTTATTACATAATACTCTAATAACATTTTGATTGATCTCTATTTTTCATACGTACAATTATCCTAGATAGATGATTTAGTTGATATTAGAACTAAACTGAACTCGATTAATTTTTTTTCACTAATTAAAACTTATTATTTAGAGAATACACGAAAAAGTTTTCTCATCGTATCGATTAAGAAAGGGGAAATTAAGTTACACAATTGACCAAAAATATTTGTATCCGCTAGTCAATCTATAAATTATATATATAGAGAGAGATATTTCTTTTGGATGTGCAGCTATACAGTGTAAAAATCCCTTTAAAATATTCATACGTCACAAAAATGTTTCTCATACGATGATGTGACATGGCCACATAAGCAGGAAAAAACAAATAAATTTTACATGATAAATGTTGTATCGATTAAAACTTTTTTACACTTAAAACAACGTTTCTCATAGCTGATCAGCTATAAGACATTACAGTTATATGCTAGTTGTAAACTGGGAGAAGTTATATAGCTAGATCACATGATACATTAATGAAATAGAAGTATAATATAATGTCCAATTATTTCTTATAAAATTTATGAATTGCTTGTAGTGTCCGTTCATCGAGAAAACTGAGTGGAATTTCATGGTTGTAAACTACAGAGGATCTTTTCATGGTTATGTCTGCCTTCATATGTAGTAATCAAATAGCTTGAATCATGTCCATCTCTTTCTATCCTCTTCTTTACCGTGCACCCTCCACTTGAACACTTGTAGTAATTCCTATTCAGTTTTGCACAACAAGTAAACATATCATTAGTTCATTATTCCTAGTGTGTCTTCCCTCTTGATATGTACATGTGATTCTTTTGTTAGTATTTGTTTAAATATAATGGAAAGAAATAATAAAAAGAGAAGAAAATAAAGGGGAGGGTGTGTTGTCCCTATTGGGCTGGGCCCTTCCCCATAAGGCCCCACCGTCGGGGTAGAAGCGCTCTTGCTACCCATATGCGAGGCGCCATCTTAGCCTTCCCTGACCAGGATTGCTTCCACACCTGTAACGTTTGTGATCGGCCTCCTCAACTATGTATCGATTGAAAGGCAGGGCGGCACAATCCCCAATTAAGGGAGTGGTTATGTTCAGTATTCCCCCTTATTCCTAACAAGCTATGGTATCCCGGAGTGAATAGGAATGGATCGAGTCTGTATCGCTGCGAAGCAACAGCCACGTCCGGATATGATCTATTTACTCAGCAATCCATCCGGTGACTTCACGGGAAGTAATACATCAAGATTCTTTTTGTTTCTACATTTGTTTTCAGTAGAACTTATTTCAGACTATAATAAAGGATTCATTTGTGATGCTAAAGAAGGAAACCAAAAATATAACTAGTTGGAGGATTCGACTATATGAGTATAATCTATATATATAGACCACTTTAATGCTAAACAATTTGTCTTTTAGNAGTAATTCCTATTCAGTTTTGCACAACAAGTAAACATATCATTAGTTCATTATTCCTAGTGTGTCTTCCCTCTTGATATGTACATGTGATTCTTTTGTTAGTATTTGTTTAAATATAATGGAAAGAAATAATAAAAAGAGAAGAAAATAAAGGGGAGGGTGTGTTGTCCCTATTGGGCTGGGCCCTTCCCCATAAGGCCCCACCGTCGGGGTAGAAGCGCTCTTGCTACCCATATGCGAGGCGCCATCTTAGCCTTCCCTGACCAGGATTGCTTCCACACCTGTAACGTTTGTGATCGGCCTCCTCAACTATGTATCGATTGAAAGGCAGGGCGGCACAATCCCCAATTAAGGGAGTGGTTATGTTCAGTATTCCCCCTTATTCCTAACAAGCTATGGTATCCCGGAGTGAATAGGAATGGATCGAGTCTGTATCGCTGCGAAGCAACAGCCACGTCCGGATATGATCTATTTACTCAGCAATCCATCCGGTGACTTCACGGGAAGTAATACATCAAGATTCTTTTTGTTTCTACATTTGTTT